>JAUIMW010000076.1:0-28093 GCA_033557785.1 Enochrus cinctus | reverse complement strand
CATTTAAATAGATCTACAATCGCCAATCAGAAGTTAAGGTCAAGAAGAAAATCGATTAATCGGAATCCGTCCCTGTAGCCGGACGAGCTCAGAAGTCGAGCTCTCTGCTGTTTTTTATTTCAATGGTGCGAACATCGGCTATCAAAAAACTTGACATTTAAAATATGGATACGTCACTTTTTTTGATGTTTGTATCATATTCTAAACATTTCTGGACTTTGATTTTATCACTACATCTGATGACATTACTTGGCCAGTAGTGTACGCGCCTATTGAAGCGTATGTTTTATATTTATTTATTAATAATTAGGAACAATAAGTGGTGCATATCGAAAATAACTAATTTTTTAGTAGAAAGTGTTTAATAAGTTTTAAAAATGTCCGAACCAACTCTTGATCAAATTAAGGAGCTCAGAAGTAGTTTTCTGCAAGATTTGGAAGAAAAGGGAGAAACCAGTAAGTTTGCATTATTTATAATTGCTATATGTATCTAAAATAACTCTGAAGTATTATTTCTATAAATCTGAATTGTTAGGAATGTAGATAATTTGCTTGGACAACAATAATTTTTTAACTCGTCACAAATATTGCAAGTTATGTGTGCCTATTTGTTTTAATCAAAAATTATCAATTATCACCTACTAATTCAAGTTATTTGTTAAGTTCAGTCCAAGGACTTGATTCTAAGTTCAGAAGACGAGGTCGATTAATCTAAAACTTACAGTAACAATTAATTTTCTAATGTTCTATAAATTATGTCTAGGACATTCAACTATATAATTTATTAATTAACAAAATATCATTAATTTAATTGAGCTTCGTATATTTACAACGACCAATGCTACCTTTAAATTTATTTTTATGACAAACATACATTAGCAGAAAAGCTAGGTGATAAATATTTATAATTGCTATTACTAATATTTCTAGGAAGAACAATTTTGTGTTTGTTTATATTTCTTGATAACATACTTTATATAAATATTAAATTAGCAAATTGTTAACATATTGTTACTTTATAATATATAGAATAATCTACCAGGAGGTATAATTCAAATTCTAAAATGTCAACTCTGGGTCGTTAACATTTAAGTGGCCTCGTATTCTATGTATTCTCGAAATAAGCTTCTATATCTATTCTATTATACAAATTACTTTAAAAAAGTATTAAAGGAGCCTATCGATGTAACTTCTATATGATTAAATTATTTCTTAATTAAAGATGTTTTCTACTCTTCAAAATATTTAATGTTTATCTTCCATTTTCCAGGCATTCATCCTGCTGACCTTAAGAGAATCAAAGAAAGTGATGACTGGATACGAAGATTTCTTTTACATCATGACAATGATCAAAAGTTAGCCCTAGCTATGATGAAAGAAACAGTTGCTTGGAGAAAAGAGCAAAAAGCAAATGGTAAATAATATAAATATTTTATAAAGTTAAAATTCATATCAGTTTTATAAATGCCAAACATTTGTTTTGTTAATCAATCTCTAGTACATAATCTACAATAGGTAATTTTATTAATCATTCAATTAATGTGTTCTTGATAAGATAACAAATTATATAAATTTTTTACTCGACAATTATTTCATTGCTTAAAGAATGTAATTTTTTAATAAGTACATATTATCCATTTGTATCAAATGAAAAATTCCTTTGATATTCTGTATAATAACACCTCGCCACTTTGCATTTCGACTTTTGTGGCTCTATCGCAATTTTTTTCCCCAATAGGTTTTTTTTTAAACTTGTTTTTTCAAAAATGTATTCCAAATAACAGTACAGCGTGTTTGCCAAAAAAAAAGTATACTTCAAATTGGATTAATATACACAGGACTTTAATAATCTTAACACTCAATTTTGAGTGCCTTAAATAGCTTTTCTATGCTACGAAAAAACTATTTGATTTATTAACAAAGAATTCTACAGAAATTCACTTATCGCGGCAGAGTATAGAAGGGATTAACCACGATAAATGAGGGATCAATGTATAGCTATTTTTTTAAAATAAGATCTTATTTTATTTTTTCAGAAATAGATACGGTTGTCCGAAAAGAGATATTAATTGAAGGAGGGTTTTTCCCCCATAACAGGGATAAAGATGGATGCACCCTTTTTATTTTTAAATGTAAGAAACACGTTAAAGGAACTAGAGATATGGATCATATAAAAAGTGCTGTTATTTACTGGCTGGAAAGAATAGAAAGGTATAATTTTTTTGTATATTAAAAAAGTATTTGAAGTAGATGTATGTACTTAAGCTGAGATTGTTTTTCCAGAGAAGAAAAAGGAAAGCCTATTTCCTTATTTTTTGACATGGACCAATGTGGAATGTCTAATATGGATTTAGAGTTTACAAAATTCTTAGTTACAATCATGAAGGAGTATTATCCATATTTTTTAAATTACATCATTGTATTTGAAATGGCCTGGATTTTGAATGGTATGTATGTAATTTAATTAGCCTAAAATTTGTTGATAAAAAATATAAACATAATATCACTTTATTACATTTCCTGTTGGCGAATCTGTCCTGTGGAAAAAATCGCTCTTGAAAAGTAAATAGATTATTTAATTTTATGTATGTGCAGTACATACATGGCATTTGAAGGTAAATTACAGATACACTCCCGCAAACTCCTTTTATAATCCGACAAATGATATTTTTATGGTTCTGTCTGTCCTTGTGTTGATAATTTTGAATTAGAGTGCATCAACTCTGAAAAATCTTAATTTTTAGACACCAGTGGTTTACTTTTTTTACATAGAAAAAAATGAAGTACAAGAACTGATTTTTTAAGTAATACAAGTCCTAAGTGTTTTTTTATTGCTGTAAAGTAAGCCTATTTTGTCAAGCAGAGGTTAAATTATATCGCTATTTCGAGTTCAAGATAAAAATTAACAGAATTTTAAGTAATATATTTTGTGGATAAAGCTTTATTTTTTACAAAATAAAAAAAATGTTTTTTTATAAGTATATAAAGATGCCCTTAAACATTGATTTACTATTGTGTGATTACACTCTATGCAGTAATCAAAAGTGCGCATTCGTACACTATATTTAATAATTTTTTTCATGAATGCTACAGCTACAGATTTAAAGTCAAATGCCATGCATATACCTTTACAAAGTAAAAAAAAGGGAGTTCACATTGTTTTAAGAACATCTGAGAACAACTTTCTTTGATATAAAAGTAAACATCTGTACGAAAATACTTAAAGCTTGACCAGATCTAAATTGCACAGAAAGAGTGCCTCAAAGCACCTGATGCATGGAGATTGCGTGTAACAGAATGAAATGAAGTAATTTCTAGTATAGCCACAAGTATTCTGTGCGTAGATGGACATAATAAGACAACTATAATATTTGGAGAATTAAAGTTATTACTTAACTCATCTTAAGAGTAAAGCAGGGAATACAAAAAAAATAGAATTATACCAAAGCTGAATTTAATTTACAAACAAAACTTGATTTTAATATGTTCTACTCTTTGTGTTTGTCATGGTTATGGCTTTAATGAAATATTATCCTATATTGCTATAGAAATGTTGTAAATTTTCATTTTACACATTTGCTTGAAATAAAGTGACATTATGTTTATTACAAATTGCTTTTGCACTGATATTTTTATTGTGTTATTATTTTACAAAATTTTTGCATTTATTGTACGCAGTAAGTAGTACTCACAACTATGTTATCAGATATTTATTAAGTTTAACAAATTGTTACACTAACTAAGAAAACAAAGTGAGAATTTAAACAAAACCATGAACTACTTTCCTTATTAGATATGTGGTTGAATAAATGAAAAATTTAGTACCTGAGTGTTGACCCTTATACAATAACACAGGTAAAAAGATGCAACTAGTTCTCCAGGTTTCTTGCCAAATGCTCAAACTAGTTTCAAGGATATTCACAAAATACTGATCAAAGCATTAATGCATAAAATTGCTTAGTGTAGAATATAAAGAGTGTATGTATATAATATATCTCTCAGTTGACTGAACAGCATTTTTATATTTCAGTAACTAGTTATATTACTTCAAGGTTTAACATGTTCTTTTTATGTAGACATACTGGATAAGATATGAAGTTTTAAGTGCTGTTTTTAATGTGTGTTTTTGCTAAGAAAATAGTTTGTGTCCAATTAAGTGATTATTGGTACATGATATTTACTGTTTTGTTCCAGCTGCTTTTAAAATAATTAAATCTTGGTTACCCGAGAAAGCAAAACAGAAAATCAAAATGTTGAAAAAAGCTGATCTTAAGGAATATGTTCCTACTGATCAACAATTAACCTGTTGGGGGGGAACTGATGACTATCAATTTAGCTTCGTTGAAAGTGAAACACCGTCATCTAACGCTGCTCAAACTAATCCTACACAACCTTCAAGTAAAAAGGTTAGTATTTTGTATTTTCAACCAAACTATATTTACTTTTTATTTAGGTTGCTATTAAAAAGTTTTACATATTTACAAATTTCTACTTAGTTTAATAAATTATTGATTAAATAAAAAATTGATAACATTAACAGTTTTAATTCATGTTCCAATTTTTAGAAATCACAAGGTTAAAGCAGAATTAGCAATTGACATATTTTGTATTCACAAGTAATCAATAAATAAGTAATTAAACTAAAAGGTGAACACATAAATAATAAAGTAGTATTGATAAAAATGCAAATAATCATCAAAAATAATTATATACACATCTATTTAATAGCAATTGAAACTAGGAAAAACAAGTCACTATTAGCTGAGTATTGAGAAACAGTAACATTAGAATTTTAAATTGCATAACACTGTGTATATTGTGGAAAGGAGTTTTATGTAAAAATCAATAATTTGTGGCAGGTTCACTTTGCAGATGGTTCACAAATGTCAGAAACAACTGCAGTTGGAGCTTCTGGAGATAGGGAGCATGGTGAGTAATGCCTAATTTTATACAATTTAAATATTTTTTTCTTAATTAACATTGTAAAAATACCATGGAGCAATAAATTACTTTCTTGATAAACACTGATACGGTTAGAAACTAAATGCATTAACTCTGTTAAAAAGTAAAATGTATTTCAGGATTTAGTTTACTTTATTCTTGTTTTCATTCATTTTGTTTTATAAATTTTGGTATAATTAGTAATTAGAGCTTGTATTAGCAGTATTTAGCAGTAGACGTAATTTTTCAGTATGTATTAAGGTATTTAAAGGTCAAAGGTACTGTTTGATTATGCAAGAGTTTTATGGCACCATGGGAAGCAAAATTACTTTTGCTTAAACATTAATCAAGTAATACGGATAATTTAATAAAACAACTGCTTCTATATTTCGAATGCTTATGTTACTTTATAGTCTTACTTAGAAACATTTTTACCATCCTGCTTAATTTTATTTTATTTTTTAAATTACTAGAGTGACTAAGCTATTTCTTATATGTTTAACAAAAACTTTATCACATCAATTATCTTTTTTTTTTGCTTGGTGTTTGACTACTTTTTTTATCCAAGTAATTTTAACTAGAAGCAATATTAAAATGAGAAACTTTTAAATGCTATAAATAGATACCTTAAGGTGCTTAAAGACGTAATCAGAAGTAGATGATGGTTTTCCAAAATGGTATGTAAATATAGAAATTAAAAATTTTTCAATATAAAATTAGCAGGCAATTCTATGGTAGATTTTTTTAAAATTTTAATTAAAAGCTATATCTAATTTTGAAAATAACTTTATAGATGGCAGTATGCTCAGCGTGCACCCATCAAATGTCATTACGTTCGTCAAAGATGGAAGCGAACTTCTCAGTACTTTTGAATTACAAAACATAACATCTAAAAATTTATCCTATAAGGTTTGTACAACATATCTAAAATAGCTTATCAATTTAAACACATTTCTGATTTTAGATGAAAACAACATCACCAGAGAAATTCAGAGTACGTCCAAGTGCAGGATGTCTAGTTCCCGGAGCAAGAGTCACTATAAGTGTTAATTTATTACCAGGATTTCAATTGGGTGGTTTATGTAGGGATAAATTCCTTGTGATGTGTATGCCTGTTACTTCTGTTGATCTCACGCCAACAGAACTGACAGAATTATGGAAGGTACAAAGGTTTCTCTAAAACTGCACTGCTTTTCTATATTGAACTATTTACTTTCAGAATGTAAATGGAAAGGAAGTTACTCAACACCGTTTAAGCTGTACTCAGGGAGCTGAAATATTAAAGAATGGTTCGGCGATGCCAGTGGGCACACCTCATGTGGATGATAATATGCAGGCTACCAATAAGCTTATGGCGAACATGGCGGAACTGACTGAGTGTCATAAGAAATTGCACGCCCAAGTGAAAACGACACAAAGATTACAGGTTGCATTAATTGTGATAATGGTTGTTGTTGGATTTATTTTGTCGCATATTCTTCGAACTGGGCTTGAGGGTAGAGAATCCTCAATGTCTTGTATGCAGCAACCCTAACAATAACTAATGCTGGCAGGTCCTGAAGAAAAAGCACAGCGTTTTGAGATCGTGGAGAACTTGGTTTGGGCAATTTCTTACTTCATATTTGTTTTTTTCAAAAATCTGTTGTTTTAATAGATGTGCTTCTTTGGGTCCTGCCGACTTGATAGAATTTAGCCATTCAATGTTTGATGTTTGGTCATTTCGTTTAAAAATTCGCACACGATAGAGTCAGTATGCTCTCAGGTATAATTATTATAAATGCTATTTTTCACTTTGATATAGATAGTAATAATGGAATGCATTACTTTAGTTGTTAAAAGTAATGCGTTTGTTGAAGATTTATATCTATATTTATACAATTTAAATTTTTTGTACAGGATATTTCGTTTGGCAAAAATGAGTTTTATTTATATTTCTTGTAAGTGTATAAATATTGTATATATTTAAAGACAATCTATAGCTAATCCATAATAATAAAAGTATATGCCGACTGATACTCTTTAATTTTTTATTCGGCACTAATTCTTTCTAATGCTTGATGTAGATATTATGTTAAGTCGACTGATGTGCCTAAATTTTCAATATGAAACATATATATTTTATGAATATAGATTTCGTTTGTACTGGTTTAATAATATTTTATATAAAAAATTAGCGAAGTTAGTGCTATTGTTGAACTTGTTTTTAGATTTTCTTTGTACCAAAAAGTACCCGTAAAAATGCATCGAAGGTAACTCTATTGGGTTTATTGCCATTTTATTTTACGTACGTATTTACATCTAGAACTTAACGCAACTTTTTTCTAAACTCCTATCTACTTAAAAATTTGTTTTTACTGATTGCAAAAGGATTTATTATACAGAAATGAACTAGAAACGAGCGAGTTTTTATTTAACTGTAAACAGTATTATTATTAAATTGTCCGTTTATAAAGTGTTTGTCTAAAATTCGACTGATATTATATGCCAATCAATAATTTGTATCAGCTTTCTAGTTAGGTAAATGTAGTGGGGTTGTAAGAATGCTTGACGAGTGAAAAATACTTTGTACATACCTGCACATGTGTTGGTAAGCTTTAGTTTGGTTATTGGAATTTCATTGATAATTTGTTTGTTTTGTATTTTTATATTTAAAAAATTTATTGTTGAAAAATTCACAATTTGAGATTAAAAACTTATTAATTGCATAATTTTAGTTGAATATGTTATGTTATTACTTTAAAAAATATATATTTATATTTTAAAGAGTTTTATTTGGTTTTACAACATAAACTTCCTTGAGCAATGATATCCCTTTCTTCAAATGGAGTGGATAATTTGTTTTGTTTAAATTTATAATTAATATGATAAATAGGTAAGTAGTATATATGTACATTAAATGTTACTTTAATACTCTTACAGTAGTAGTCCTTAATATTTTTATTGCATTCTTTACATACTAATGTAATTATATTTAAAAAAATTGGTAGTTCTAGTGTTAATTTTTTTATTGATGTAAATGTATCTTGTGCAATTTTATTTTTACATAAATAGCACCCATATTGAAATTATCTAATTTTATTTCTAAAAATATTCAGTTGAGTGATTTTTAATTTAAGTGATAACAATGGTATTAATTGCAAATTAATTTTTAACGCATATCAAAAATCAATAAGCTATAAAAATTGCAGATACGAATGGATGTTGGTATAAAATTTAAAAATTTTATTAAAAAATGGGTAGGTATTAAGTTAAAGATTAATTTAGATAATAAACAGAGTATGCAGCACATAAAACATTCCAATTAAGGTATAAATTGTGGAGTTTAAGAGCAATTTGCATGAATTTCTTGCAAAATTAAGCAAAATAAATAAATCGCCGATTAAATGAAAAATTCTGATAGGTCAAAAACCCGCAGAGCAACGGCAACTTGCGCAATAGACGATGCGCAGAAGACGGTTCGGCTGTCCTATTTGACGCTGGCCTCGCCATCTCTGATTTTAACAGACAGACGCTTGTTCCGTGTTCAATACGCCCTCACAGGACATTCTTGGAGTTAATAGGTAAGTTTCAATTAGATTTTTATTCGATTATATCACATTAAAACACTTCGAAACATAAATAAATGAATTCTGGAAACTGTTTGAAATATCATTATCGCGTTTGATGCCCACACACGATCGAATAAAGCAAATTTCTTGGTATTTGTTAGGAGCGACACTTCTCTTGTGTTCTCCATATTGATGACAGCGCCAGCAGTGCCTATTTCTCGAAATTTTTGCTGAAATGCCCCCTACATCTAGCTTTGACAAGTAGGAATTGTCAGAAAATTGTCTCGATTTAGTTGCTAATCAAGAAACTTCAAAGTTTTCAAGTAAAGGCGACGATGTTGTAAAGTTTGACCTACAAATTTTTACGTGTCCCAGCGACATTCATAAAATGGCGACCGTTTTCGCTAATCCAAATCACAGCATTTCAGTCCGTTTAAAAATAATATCTTACTTTTTCTTCTACACAAATTTAAATTACAAATGATTTTGGCAAGAAGCAACATTTCAAGGTACATTCTTTTATTTGCAAAAGTTCGATAGTGTTTTAATTGATTTTTCAAAGTGATAAGTAATCTACTTTGTGTGTATTTGGTATTCAATTATATTTTTCTTTGCAGCTTATAATATTTAAATTAAACTTGCAGCATGACTGCACAGTTTACAGCAACCCAGATAAAACTGGAAGGTGTAGATCAACCGGAAAATGTTACAGAAATTCAATCATATTTGGAAGGGTTCCAAAAAGAAATTGAAAGTACTGATGGAACAATTCAACAAGTAACTGGTGAGCATAATTTATTTTTCAAATGCACTGTGCATCAAACATGTGTAGCTAACAAAATTGTTGGTATACCAAATTGTTAATTAAACTCATGAAATTTCATTCGATTATTTTTTTATTTTTCATCTTATTTATTAATGTTTAAATGTGTATGAAATATTTACAGCAGAATTTCTAATTTGTATGTATAATTACTCACAATATAGAGTGTCTCCACGGATGGACGTAACTATACTTATGAACTTTTTTATTTCTCATTTTTCGAGAAAAAGTCATTCTTTATAAAGAGTTTTGCATGTCCTGAAAAGTTCTTAGTTGTACTCAGAATGTCAAAATAATATACTGTGTGGTTATAAATATGGAAATACTGATTTGTACTAAGAGTAATGTACCATTTATTAAAGGAAAAATTCAAAATACCATAAGAAAAAGTTGTTTCTAATTTCATCATATGCTTAAATATGCAATTTCAATATTGTATCTCAAAGTTAACATTTTTAACTTTTTTTAAAGCCTCGCTTTTATGATACCAAAACTGCTTTAGATGAAACAAATCTACAAGCAAGACAAAGAATTCATTTTCAACAGGACGGCTGTCCTGCACATAGTAAAATTGCAGTACAAGAATGGTCTATGAAATAGTTTTGCAAAATAACATAGACTTGTTAAAACAACGAATAATCAATGTAATAGCTGAGATAAATGAACATACTATTAATTTAGTGTACGAGGAATTTAGAAAACGTATTGAAAAATGCGTAGAATAAGGTGATCTACATGTTGAATAATTTCTGCATTATCTTTTATCAGTTTGTATCATATTTGTTTTTGTTATATTAAATAAAATAAATATTTTGAAAAATTTTACATTATTGATTTTAATAGAACCTCAGACTGTATTCAGAGATTAAATAAAATTACAACAAAAGCTAACTGTTAAAAATGTTAATATTTCATATTCAAGTCTCTAAAGGGTCAACATTATTCAAAATATCACGATTTTAATGTATGATATAAAGTGACTGAAATCAAAACAATTAAATTTGACTTTTCTTAAAGTTATCAAAACCGAGTAGGTCTAACTTCGAGACCAGCAATGGCCAATTAACTTTTTTTTAGATAAGAGGCTTATTCTTAACCTTCTTTTTATTTAGGTGACTTTTTTAATTTTTACTTTAATATTAATTTTATCATTATTATAATTAAGATGATTTGTTTTGGTATCATAAAAGCAAAGCTTCAAAAAAGCTAGAAATACTAACTTTGAAGTACAATATTAGAATTTCATATTTAAGCATATGATGAAATTAAAAACAACTCATTCCTTTGGCATTTAGAATTTTTTCTTTAATAAATATTACTTTACTCTTACCACAAATCAGTATTTCCATATTTATAACCACCCAGTGGTACACAGTGTTTTCTGCCTGTGCATAAATTTTGCAAGAATCTTGAAAAAGTCAAAATGTAAGATTCAATTAAATGTACGATTAAAATAGATATATTCTTTTCGACAAGGTACTGATGGGAGATTAAAAGAATGCATGTATAAGAAATTTGCTCATGATTGGTCAACTTTAAATTTTAATGTATCGATTACTCTATTTAAAAAGTTGAATGTATTCAAGTCGTCGTAATAGCCTAGAGGTTTAAGCAATGGAGCATTTAGCTAGGGGTCGTGCGTTTGATCCCCAATCACGGTGATGATTTTTCTGATTGGGAAAAAATCTTAAGTGCTTCACCGTCCGAGAGCAATGTAAAACCGTGTGTTGTAAGTAGTACCACGTGCATGTTAAAGAACTTTGTGACCTTGGGATGCAGTTCTGGTACAGACAAAATTTCAAGGAGTCGTGGCCTCTATCTCTGGTGTCGGTGCTTAAAACCATAGCAGCTGATTCAAAGACGAACGTGGATAGAAAGCGACTATTGTTTTAAAAACTACCGTTTTGAATTATCGAAAGTAGTAAGACAAACATTATGAATTCAGTCAGATTATTGTTATGAGTTTTTTAAAACATTTAAGTTTTTGTGAAGGTTGAATTGAGTAACAACATTATATTAACTTCAGCAACGGTTATTTTGAAATTATTGTATTTGCACAATAAATACGTAAGGAAATATTAGAAATAAATATTATATTTATATTCCAAATGTATACCATATTATAGGATGGTGGTAATATAATATTTATGACTTTATTTATAGCAGATATCTCAAAGATATATTATTTTTTAGTTAATTGATATTTAGAGTAAGGGAATGCAGATTATTTTTTAAATGAAAATTTAAAAATAAACATTAAAAAATATATTATAAATGTTATTCTGACAAGGCAGTTGGCAATTTTTCTTCCTCAAAATGTTATCCTCGAGGCCATTCTTTATCCATTATTTTTCATGAATTTTAATATCATGTTGATTGTATTTCATCGAATCGTCTGAGGGTTCTTGCAAGATGGCATTTATTGTTACCTACTTTTTCTATCAAAATTGTTGGCGTTTTCACTTTATTTCATGTAAAAATTTCTTTAGTGAATACACCTAAAACAATACAGATTTGTTATTATGGTAAAAAAGTAGAAAAATATACAATATACATATATATGATAATCTCCATATGACTTCAAGTATTATATAGTGGCGTATTGAACAAGTATGTAAAACGATGTGTAACCTAAATGTGTGAAGATCCATATAGAGTTGCCTTCCTTTACTTATCTAAGCAGTTATAAGTTATTTCATAATTCTATAACTGTACATGATTACATTAGTTACATATTATGTTTGTTCATGTAGGTTTGACACATATATATGTATTTTTTTTAAAGACATATTCGTACCTTGTAGGGAACATCAATTTTGTTCTGTAGAGCTGCTAATAATTTTTTTGCTGTGGGTATTACTTTTTGCACCAAGTATAAATCTTTTATAGTATTTGCAATTATTATAGGGAAAGTATTAGTTGTTTTCCCTAGAGTGGTTAATAAATTATGTCTAGTTTTCAAACTCAGGGCGTCAAGCCATGAAATGCAGAGCATGGATGTAGGAAATATATATCTCCTATGTCCATAGTGCTAAGTAAAATTAAGGTGGAAATTTTTAAAATGTCATTTTTTCAATAGTTGAAAATAATTTTGTAAAAACTGTATTATACCATAGCGATAACGAACCCAGAAAGTGGTACTCATTACAGTTAATATTGTCGAATAAGGATATTTGTTGAAGTTGAAGTTACACAAAATATTTATTTTTATGTGAGATTTTTTTATATGTATTTACTTATTATCTTATATGCTCATTCGAAACTGGGACTTAAATTCACTGTCAATATATCTATCAATTATTTCCCCAATATTATTTTCAATTCTAGTACGTTTTCTTGTCCTTGGTAAATATCATTCTCAGAAGAACTATAAAAAAAAACCATGTTAATGATGATTTAGTCTCTGAAGACTGCAGCAATTTTCACTTTTTAATAAATCCTTACCTTTGCAATTATTTCTTCATTTAAATTATTTTCCATGACTTATTAAAACGTTCCATCCAAAGCCGCCTAAGGCTTCACGACTTGTGTCTTGAAGCCTATGAATAGAATACAGCTAATATCAAATGGAAAAAAGAAGAAAGAGCTACATGCAATGTTTTGGCTCAATTATGAATTGTACATGCGCAACAGAAGTCAGGGTTCTTAAAAGGTACATCTTCCTCTCAATCCTACTGGTTTCAGTTTGGCTAACTAAAACTCGTTCCAGGTATTTGTATTGAAAGAATCAGCCAGTAACATTTTGAAATGAAATAATAGATGTATTACTTAAAAAATCATCAAGCTTAAAGAATTTAACTTAACACCTAATTTTTTCCTTCAAAGTCATACGTATTTTTATTTTTACTAGGCTTGACGTACGTATTATATTTTAGAAATAGAAGATGTCCCCGAAAATGAGGAAGAAGAAGGTACTTATTTTGTGGACCAAGCGGGTCATTACTATTACCAGGCTAAAGGGGAAACTCAGCCTGTTATGACTATGGTTCCTGGCCTAGCAGATGCTGCAGGAGAAGAAGGTGAAGAGTTTATAATAAATCAAGAAAATGATGAAGAAGGAGCTGAAGAAGAAGCAGAAGAAGTAAGTTTAAGCGTTTTTTTTTTTTTTACTTCCTGTTGTCACTACTAATCATTATCCTACTATAGGGAATTCCTGGTCAGGCTGGTAATAACCAAATTTTGATAAATAATGGTAACGCCTATCAAAGGATTACGGTTGTACCAGCAGACAATAGTTCAAATGAATTAAGTTATGTGTTGATTGTACAACAACCTGATGATTTAAAGGAAGGAGAACATACTGATGGCGATCAGGATTTGACAGTTTATGATTTCGATGATAATGAAGAAGGTATTATAGATTCTGAAGCGGAGGATGATAAATCCAAAATCGAAAAACTTCTACCTAGGAAGTCACAAGTTGTTACCCAAGCACACATGTGTAATTATTGCAACTACACAAGTCCAAAGAGATATCTGCTGTCTCGCCATATGAAATCCCATTCTGAGGAAAGACCTCATAAATGTCGAGTATGTGAGCGAGGTTTCAAAACTTTGCCCTCGTTACAAAACCATGTTAACACACACACTGGAACCAAACCACATCTTTGCAAATACTGTGATGCAGCTTTCACCACCTCAGGCGAACTTGTTAGGCATGTGAGATATCGGCATACTCATGAGAAACCCCATAAATGCAGTGAGTGTGAATATGCCAGCGTAGAATTATCAAAACTTAAGCGCCATATACGTTGTCATACTGGAGAAAGACCTTATCAGGTAAATCTTAAAAAAAACTGATTTTTTAATAAAAACTTACAAGTATACCTTGCTTTTCAGTGTCCACATTGTACATATGCTAGCCCAGATACTTTTAAGTTAAAAAGACATTTGCGTATCCATACTGGTGAAAAACCTTATGAATGTGATATTTGCAGAGCCCGATTTACGCAATCAAATAGTTTAAAAGCACATAAACTAACACACAATAGTAAGTACACTAATCTAAATATTTTTTTTTATTCTATAAAATGTAACATTTTTTATATTAAATATTCATTTAAATATTTTTTATTTTTTAGTCGGCGACAAACCTGTTTTTCAATGTGAATTATGTCCAACAACATGCGGAAGAAAAACAGATTTAAGAATACATGTACAAAAGTTGCATACATCAGATAAACCCCTTAAATGCAAACGATGCGGTAAATCTTTCCCAGATCGATACAGTTATAAGGTAATTTTTCATTTTATATAATTAAAACATCTTAAATGTATGTATGGTATTTAAATTGTTTGTAAATTGTTTTATGATGATTTTTCAAACAGCAATGAATTTTTTGAAATACATACATATAACTTTTAAATCTTTGATAATTAGTTAAAGTATTGTCAATTTATCTAATTATTTAATGATTTTGCAGTTACATAATAAAACTCACGAAGGTGAGAAGTGTTTCAAGTGTGAATTATGCCCCTATGCTTCTATTTCTGCTAGACACTTAGAATCACATATGCTCATACATACCGACCAAAAACCATACCAATGCAATCAGTGCGATCAGTCGTTTAGACAAAAACAACTTCTCAAAAGACATCAGAATTTGTATCACAATCCGGAATATATACCGCCTACACCAAGGGAAAAGACTCATGAATGTCCTGAATGTGGAAGAGCGTTCAGACACAAAGGCAACCTTATAAGACATATGGCTATACATGATCCCGAATCCAGTGTGCATGAAAAGCAATTGGCACTTAAATTGGGACGACAGAAGAAAATTCAAATGATTGATGGGCAGCAAGTAAATATTTTTTTGCTAGATATTGAAAACGTAATCTTATATAACTAAATTTTTAGGTTGAAGTAATGCCCGGTTTGGGTTCTGATGACGAAGAAGATGGCGATATGATGGCTGTGGAAGGTACAGATGGACAACAGTATGTTGTCTTAGAAGTGATACAACTTGCAGATGGAGAAGAGCAAGCAATGGTTGTTGACGATGGTTCATCTGAGATGTTGACTGATAACATTATTCAAGATCATGGTAAGTATAATTTTTTTTTTATACATATTGCTTTTTAAATGCTCTAATAAATACTCAACGTTTTAGATTTGAACGATGAAGATGTTATAAAGGCCCTTCAGTCAGCTAGACGAGTAGGAAGGAGTGATGAAGAAGCAGAAGAAAAACTTAGTACAAAACACGATATGGAGAATTGCTTCGGGTTTGATGATGTAAGTACACAAATTGGTAATTTTATATCTTTTTTATATTTTATGTAGCCATAATTGACTTTGTAAGCCATATTTAATTAAAAAAAATTTAATGGAATATTTTTTTTAGGAGGATGATGAAGAGGACGATGATGGAATCAGACAAGGCAAAGAAACAATTACTTTATTAGGAATGGACTGAATAATTTACTTAATTGGACCCGTTTTATATATTAACCAAAAGTACCGTTGCATAATTTATTTTGTGTATTTCATTTTAACTTTACATTTCACCTTTTTCAAATATTGTATATATTGTGTCAATATACACATTAGCATGGAATTTTATTTATTTACATAATATTTTTGTAATAAGATTTTTAATTTAATTTTTAAAAAGGTGATACAACATTGCATATTATACTGTTTGCTTTACAGCCCATGTTATGGTTAGTTTTATATTGAAACTTTATTTGAAAAACTTGTTTAAAATGTGATTTTTATATACGGGTTGTTAAAAATGCAATAAGATCATATTTTTTTAAGTTCATTGTGCTAAATTATATACACAATGTGATTGAGGTGTAAATATTCAATTCTAAAACGTGTAGGTGATTTCTAGTTTTGTCACTCTGAACTTTGTTTTTAACTTGAATGAGTTTGTTTTATATCTCTTAAACAAAACAAACAACTAGAAATTCTCTTTTAACAAAACCATTTATTCGAATATAAATAATATTAATTTTGAGAAAAGAATTATTGTTTTATTCCTCAATATAATATCATGGGCTTAAAAATAAATTACAACATTTATCTATAATTTAATATAAAATTGTTGGTTGTATCGTAAACGAAAGGTTCTGAAAACTGTTACTTGTACAAATTGTAAGTATGGAAGGAAAACATTGATACTGCGTTTTGGCAGTACGATTCCATAAACTATTAGTTGATAGTTTGTTTTGTTATTGTACATATTATATAAACTACAATATAACATTTTGTTCCCAATAAAATAATTTAAAATTTTAAATAGTTTTTTTATTATGAATTTATTTAAAGATTCAAATTATCAACACAAAGGTTGAGTTACGAGGGTATATCAAATAATTATCGGAAAATATTTTTTAAAGCTTACTTATTTTACATTTTAATTTTATTTTTCTACATAAGCGTCGTGTATTTCAAAGTACTTCTCCATGTGATGTCACCATTTTCTTAATCCTTTCATATAAAAGACAGGGTTAACTGTTAAGTTACATAAAATGACACCCTTGTCGCAAAACACCATTTCTAAAACTTTTCACCGATCTCTCTGTACGTATTTAGAGCTGTCCACTTACTCCGTCATGTGCTCTGCAGAGCACTACGCACTAGGTATCCAATCTGCAGAAACTTTGCTCAATTCTAACCAATCAATAACGATTACCCGTACAAAATCTTTTGCTTATCAGGCTATTACTTATAGTGAAACACGTTGATCCTGTCCCTTTCGCTACATTACAGAAAGTCTAAATAAGACTTAAATGTCACATTGGAATCACAATATATCACATATAGCAGTGCTACTGGATGGAACTGTTAAAATCTCATAATTACATGAAACCTTAATATATTCTTTGAGCAAAAAGTTTTTGCTACTCTACAATAAGAGACAGAGATAGAAGAATTGAAACAAAGAAAGAATGCTTGAATAATAGGTGAATTATCAATTAGACAAAAATCCATTTGGAGAATAATTAGTTGTGAAAGAGTAGAAAATAGTTATGGGATTTCGGAGGGCTACACACTTGAATTTCTTTAGATCACTAGGAGTAAACACGTACCAAATGTCGAATAGCAATATGTAGATATTCACATCTATAATACCTAGGATATATGGTTAGGTAGTTATATTAGTCAAGGATTTAAAAAAGAGCTACTTCTTTGATAAAATAAAACCATCGAAGATAATACCCATATAAGAAAAGAACAATATATGCCCAAATTCTTGGCCTGTCCCTGTCCTACCAACTATGAGACGGTTTATGGAAAAACAATAATGAATTACTATAAAAAAAGAAATTTAGCAAACAAAAGGCAACACGGGTGCAGTGAAGATAAAAATAATTTATTTATTCATAAACAAAAAGATACAGATCATATAAACAACTTATAACTAACATGAATAAAGTACAAATTCACAAAAGTCTTCTTGGAAGAACTTGCCAGTGAGTTGTATTTGAATTCATTACTTACAAAAATTACACACTAACTATAGTGTGAAATCGTTATAACCCATTTTCGATCAAGGACATCTACAATGGACAAGCAGGTAAGCACACAAAATGACATCCCATCCAATCATTATTTTCCTTGTACTAACTAAAATGGATACAATCAACCTTTCAAAAAAGTCGGTAAATCACCATCAATAACCATTCCTTTTTTTAAAATATTTTTCCGTTAACATATGGTTCACTTCCTAAGACAACATATTAAACAATCTTGGAGACCAATATCTATAGCATCTTTGCTCCAGTATTATGGCTCCTTAGTACATAAACTCCTTTCATCGCAACAAATTTTGTTGAGTATGGATGGTCTATCTTAAATAAATCCTTCCGTTGATTACAAGAATTAAGTGCGGCCCTCACATACAACTTGCGAAGATCCAACACTCTTGGTTCTCCATACAATTTCTCAGTACTATATGTTGGAGGTCTACCATATAGGATCTTTAATACTCAGGGGTTCACCCCTTATTCCATATCGTTCAAGCCTATTCAACAGTCTGTCATGATGAACAGTGTCAGATGCCTTCACCAAGTCAGCAAAAACACACCAACGCCTCTCCGTCGTCCAAAATTTGGTAGATCTTGGATGTAAGATCCGCAATCGCATCAGCTGTTGATATATTTTTTCAGAATCCATATTGTTATGGAGAAATCACATTATGCTTATCCAAAAATGCCAGCAATCTGTCTTTAATTACTCTTTCCATTACCTTACTTAAAGTGGATGTTAAGGATAGCGGTCTGTAACTTACCATCTGACAACACCTCCTTTATACAATGGTGTAACAACTGTTGCAAAAATGCATTTATCATATGTGAAAGCGATTCACAGATAGAAGCATTTATTGTCTGTAAAACCAATCCTGTTACCCCATCCTTTCCAGGCACCTTACCCCTTTTCAGTTTCTGTATTTTACAGTAAATCTCAGTTGGGACTGTAGATTTAATATAAAGCGAAGCCTGGTTCTTAGATTGCGTATGTTGCACATCATTCGATTTAATTCTTCCAGAATATGATTCACCCAGTTGAGTTGAGACTTATTATTATACTAACTGTTCCACCATAGAATGCTTATCATCTATCTCTTCTCCGCTGTGTGTCACTGTTATTTTGATTATTGTTTTCTGTTGTGTTCTCTTTGTCATTTTATTTACCACCATCCATATCTTTTTTGGATTGTTACAATTTCCCATAATCTGTTCATACTATATCCTCTTTGACAATTTTATCAAACTGTTAATTTGTTTCTCAAATTCCGGTGCTGGGCCTTAAAAACTTCATTTAAGGGTTGTTTTCTGCATTGCTGGAATAGCTTATCATGATGGTTTCAACTAAAAATTCAGCCAAGCATTGCATTATAGATCCTGTGTGTCATATATAGGGTTCCATGCCACATCATACATACGACTAGAGAACTACTGATGATTAATTTTTTAATTCCAGTTATATTGCAACCGATGTAGCTGCTTTTGATGTCTAAAACACAGGAAATAGGCATATGATCAGTTGTATGAGTCTCATGGACCGCCTGCATCAGTACATCCGTTTTCATCTTCAGGAATATATGGTCCAAGCAAGCTCTCTCACGTGTAGGTACATTAATCAAAGAACAGAAATCGTTATTGTTTAACACGTTTAAGAATTCATGAGCATACAAGGCATTTCTCGACAGAATGTCTATATTTATATCCCCTACAATAAGATGGTAATCGCAAGGGGTTGCCATTTTTAAACAATCCTCCAAATGCAAAATAAATAAACTAGTGTCTGTTGATGGTGATCCTAACTCTTTTGCTCTAGCCATCCAGGTTAACTGCAGATACGCAGCAGCTACATATATCTTCCACATCGACATCAACATCATCTCTAACATAGACAACAACTCCATCGCTTTTGTTTATTCTATGTTCTGTCTAAAACATTTCATATCCATCAATCCTGTAAAGCACCCTCACATCTCATCAAAGTTATTTGCAATACTTCTTATGTTATGAAATATAAAAAGTCTAGCCATGTTCATTGAAACATTGTTCATAAAATCTTCATTGCTAACCTTTAAATCTCTCATCAATAACTTGATGATATCATATCTCGAGAATAGGAAACAGCTAGTCAGGTGGAGGGGTGAAAATTAATCTACCAACAATGTGGTGAGTAGTCGTTCGAATCGAGCAGGAAAAACATTCCTCTAGCAGTTTGGAATTCTGCTCAAGAGTCTACGAATCCATGGAATGGAATATTTTTTCCAACTCTGCATGCGGTGGCACTGGGCGGATTGGGTATCTTAGCAGTCGCCGCAGCAGGTCCGAAACCCAGATAAAGAGGAGGATTGAAAGGATGGACCAGTAATCCATCTTTCGGAAAAGAAAACTTCATGCTAAAAATTTCACTAAAATGCCTCGGAAAACGGATGGAAGTAGGAGACGGCTAATGCTACCAAAAAGGACTCTGAAATTGGCTGCATAGAATGTACAAGGCCTAAGGTCCAAACAAATAGATGTTTTCCAAGAATAAAAGCAACAAAAGGTAGATATATGCGTTCTCACCGAAACAAAAAAGAAAGGAAAAGGGAGAGATGAGACAGATGACTACAACCAATGTTACAGCGGTGTGGACAAAAGCTTCCGATCAAGGGGAGGGGTTTCTGTTGCTATTCACAAAAATATTTCAGAAAAACATTAAAAGCTGGGAGGAGGTAGATGAACAGATTATGACGTTAGACATTGAGAAAGATGAGAGAGGATAGTGGTGGTAGAAGTTTATGTTTCAAGTGACGATGCCAATATCTCTACAAGGCAGGTTTTACGACAAACTAAAAGATAAAAGGAAAATGATGTCGTAGCTGTGACATATGGAGAAGATTGAAGATCATGAATGTGTACTTTCCGCATAAGGAAATACGTAAATTCACATGGGTACAACCAAAGAAAAGGCTGCAATCAATAATAGACTATCATCTGCTCTAGCCACTAAATATAAAGTTGAAAACAAATAACGTAAGAGTTTATCGTGGTCCCTAATGTAAGTCTGATCACAACATAGTTACAGTAAAATTCACCATTAACTACAGGAAGACAATTAGCCAAAACAAAAAATACGATGACAGAAAATGACAACCAGAAGCCTTAAAATATAATGTCGGCAGCTTAAAGCACCAATTTACACAATTTATATACAAGCTCAGACTGATTTCAAAGTTAGAAATGATAAAGGGAAAAGCAACGTAGACGTAGCAAAGTAGAATTACTGAATATTTAAGGAGTGCGTACATCAAGCAGCCGGGGAAACTTTAGGATACGAAATAAAAACAGAGGGAAAATCCTGAGTGGTGGTCTGACGAGATAAAAGAAACTGTAGATAACATGAAACAAGCACATCTAACCTGTCTAAGAACAAAGGATCCAGAAAATAGAAAGGTTAAATCGGACTAAATAGAGAAACCAAAAGAGTACTTACAAGAATAAAAGTACGAATTATGGGAACAAAAATGTGAAGAAGTAAAGAGATATTTAAGAGGAGGTAATTAGGATAAGTAAGAAAGAATTAAATTAAAAGAGATAAAAAATGAAAAATTACCAGGGCCAGAAGACATCCAATTGAATTGGTGAAACACGGATCAGAGAAACTGGCAGAAATGTTAGCAGACATTTTTAACAAGTGCTTATTTGAAGGTCAGAATGTTCCAGCAGACGGGAACATTGCATATATTAGCTCTATATACAAAAAAGTTGACAGAAAAGAATGTGAAAATTACATAGGCATTAGTGTCGCCAGCTCGATAGGTTGTACGGACTTATAGGTAATCAAAAATGAATTGAACCTAAGTAGAAGGTATATCAGGGCCCTACATAATATCTATAAGAATCCACAGTCTAGTAAAGATGGGAAATTCCTTTTCAAAGCCATTTAGGCTTACGAAAGGCCTTAAATAAGAATGCTGCCTATCACCCAGCTTATTTAAAATATATTCAGGTGGCACTGCAGGGATGGAGCACTTCGCTAAGGAATGGGCATAGTCAAGAAAAATAAAAAAAGGTGAAGAATACAAATGTTTAGGCAGTATTAGCTTAAGCAAGCGATCATTTCAATGGAATATAAATCGCAGAATGCAATAGGGTCAAAAGAGCGTTGGCCCTATCAAATTATGACTGAAACAAATCATCAAATTTTTAGAAGAAAAAATTTTTCACGTAGAATAAGAGTTAGAACAGCTGAAAGATTCTTCTATTTGTTGCTAGGCATATTTATAGTATAAAAATGCTTAAATATAAGCAATAATAATAAGGTTAATACCAATAATAATCATGGCCAATTTATAAATATTACTAAAAAGTAATTCCCACTCATTTAGAGATTTTAATTGATTCCAATATCATTAGCCAATAACGATTGTTAACAATAATTAAAACGTGAAGTTAAGATGTTAAATATCAATAAAACATTTAAGAGAAGAGACGGGCAATACGCTAACCAAGAAAATAAATTTAAATATAATTTTCGTTAATTTCTGTTTTGAAAAGTGTGTTGCATAGTAAGGAGCAATCGAATTAACCTAGAGATACCAATGTAACGCGCCTGCAAATTCATAACACACATTTAACTATTGTAAGAAGCCGCCTCGACGCCCGGCGTCCGTCCTGTTTTAGATCTAGCAGGCCGACGTTCGCGTCATCTTACGCCTCCAGTTGTACGTGTGTGTAAAAAATCTAGTGAGCTGTGTGCCCGTGCGGTCTAACCGATGGAAACCCAATGAAAGTGCGTTTTGACTGGACTTGAGAACAACGGGAAAAATGAGGATTGGATCAGGTCAGTTAACATCATCCTCTTCTATTGACCAATAAGTATCTTAGTAGGAGTAACAATAGTTTCCTACAAGTGCGTAAGCTTGAGAAAACAAACTTTGAAGGTCAGGTTTGGGTCGAGACGCGCTCGCGATTTTTGAAACTCGTGCAGAAATCACTGGTTTGTGGAAATGTCAAGTAAATATTTAGTATGAGATACGTTGTCGATAATTTGTCCAAAGTTCAAATAGTTTCGTGTGGTCGCTTTATTTTTGGAGTTGTTTGTTTTTCAAAGTAGATGCACTTCATTTTACTTTATTTTAATATCCTTAAGTGCGTATATTTGTAATTTAATAAAAAATTTACGAGTTTGTTATAATTTTATTTAGTCCTATATATTAATACTTAAGTATAATTATTTGTATTTATTTTGTAATATATAATTCAGGTAATTACTATCTCCTTTAGAGAGCCAATAAAAATAATGTTCAACTACCAATTTTTTACGCTTGTGGACGCGTATGGCAAAATATAGGAATAATAAATTAATAATAATATATCAATAAGATGCAGTTCTTATAAAATTTAGATGTCTTTAGACCAATCTCTCTCGATCGACCCCGATTTTAATTTTTTTGTATTTGTTATGGGCAGTAAGTTGTGGTGGCCTACGAATAAATTTCTATACAGTAGTAAATATTTGCCGTCTAAAGAATTTCAAGACTGTTAAAACTTAACTTAAAGTATTAAAATATACAGTTTAAAGTCCTATATCCAACAAATCTTTCTATCTGGTAGAGATAATAATAGCCACTGTAAGTGCTATGTTATAGTTCTAATGGTAAAAATCGACATCTCTAGCACATGTGAACCAATTTATCTTCAAGAAAATGTTGGCATTAATTAATGTCTTGCTTTTATTGTGTCTAGAATCGGTGCTTTTGGATACTGTCAATTAATTCTCTATTTTATTCTATAAATTAAGAGCACTTAAGGAACAAGAGATATTTTTAATTGATTAATTAAACTTTTACTGCTATATTTACTTCTTTTAAGTTAAAGTGAAAAACCTCATTTTCTCTGTGTACATCAAACAAATAAAAACATGGTAGTATTGATATTA
The DNA here is from genome assembly GCA_033557785.1 of Enochrus cinctus. Taxonomy (NCBI): domain Eukaryota; kingdom Metazoa; phylum Arthropoda; class Insecta; order Coleoptera; family Hydrophilidae; genus Enochrus; species Enochrus cinctus. Next base: position 4,386 of record JAUIMW010000076.1, on the reverse strand, counting down.
ACTTGCATCACCAATTAGCTCTAGCCTTTATGTTCATCTAATTAGAGTTATTTCACTTTGACCAGAAAATGAAAACTACACTTTTAGTGGGAGATAGCCTCAAGTCGGTACAATATCCAAATCTGGTATACCTCATCTATGTCTACAACTAATGGAAAGCTTGAAGAGTATTTTTTATTTCAATTTCAATCACGACATCGCATGGAGAATTGCTTTGAGCTACTTGGTGCCTATGTAGAAAAATCAATTTAAATAATAAAATATAAGCTTTAAAAATATTTTCTAGGAATTATTCACATTCTTTCTGTTGTGCATTTTTGACCAAATCATTAAGCAAAAACTTTAATTAAAATCGATCAATGAAAGAACCTTAAGCGTTTGTATTTTGTTTACCTTACTTTGCCCTACTAAAATATAATTAAAGAATCGACTATTTTTAGGTCACTGATCAGGTGTTATTGTATGAAGCTGACATTAAAAGCGCCAAGTTATTTATACTTTATTTACTTTGGAATAGTATTATTACATAATTAATTTTTTAATTCAAATAATCTAAAACAATTTTTTTTGCTTTCAGATACCGCACCAGAAAAATCGCCCGCGTTTAAAGAAGAAGGATCTCAAATTGTGTCATCATTTGAAGGTTCTGCTGTAGTTCTATCAGTGGAAATCGAAAACAACTCGCCTGACAATGAGATAACCTGGTAGGAAAATAATTTGTTATTTACCAAAATCAGAAACGCTAATTTAAATAAAATTGAAAATGCAGTTTTGCGTGTGAAAAGTTGATTCATGTATTTTCTCTTAATGACAATATACAAAGCACATGTGCTGAGTTTTGAAATAGACTGTCGCCCAAAGAAAAACTGCGGAAATTGTCTGTCCAGAGTTACGAATACGTTTACTCATAGCTGTTTTTATATGGCCTACTAATAATATGTCATTCTTAAGTATATTTAGATTACCTTGGAGTAAATTATAAGAGTGAATTTTCGTCGTTTTTTTATGAGAACAACAGTGTTGGTGAGTAACAATATTCATGATGAAAAAAACACTTTGTAGACACGTGCTGTAGCCTTTTTGGTAAATCACTTTTCCGATTCGTTTTTCTGGTTATTCCATGGGCAATATGTTTAGTGCAGAAGTTGAATCAAAAATCGAATCCAGTGTTTATTACAAACTGATTTGTTTGCCGATAGGAAAATTTCCGAAGGCAATACCATTCATGGAAAAGCATCAATAAGTACCAGAAAGTTAGAAAATCATTTCTATAGTACAATAAAGAAGTCAAGTTATCTGGTTTACCAAAAATAAGCAGCGTGTTTTCTGTATTAAATAAATTTGTCTGAGCGGTTTTTTCATTGCATCAATAATCCACCATAATTTTTTATTATAATCACTTCTTCTACTGTATGAAAATATAGAACTTTATTTACAAAATTAATACGACAACCTAATTTAAAATAATAATAATAAATCAAGTCAAAACGAGTGCCAGACATTTTAACTCATACAGTCATTGTTTACAACCAATCATGGCTCTTACGCCATAAGTGTTTATTCCAACATAGCGATTCAATCGTTATTCTCTTTGTTATATTCGTCTATGGCTTTAAGAATAGCTACTGTGTTCGAAAAATTTGATAGAACAAGATATCTCACGATATATTTTTTATTCCCAAAATAGTGATTCTACAGCACTACTAGATGCGTTGATATTTTGTGGCATTAAGAGAAAAATACGTAAATATTTACTTTTTTGCAAATCGAATAATTTTAACTGCGCCTGTAGAAAGGTTGGCTTGAAAAAAGGATTTGAATGGTAGTCGGCACTTATCAGCTGGGCCAGAATTCAGTCAAAGTAGTATAAATAATATAACTCGAAAACAGCCATTTGACATTTGGTAACAACTGTCTAACAAAAAGACTTAAAAAGATGTTGCTCAACTTCTTTAGAGACGTTTAAAATCATGCGTCGGACAGCGTAAACGCATACGCAATAGAAATTTCTTTTTAAGAGATGATGCAACTTGACCAAAAATAATTGTGTACTGAATTACGGACGACTAAAAAAACCAATTAGTTCGAGACAGAAAAGAGAAGAGATGCAGCTAAAATAGTAAAAAGCTACAAAAATATAATAAAAAACGTGTATGTTATAAAAGATGTTTTATATTGTTAGACTTACATAATTATAAAAAGAAAAATAAGAAGTTAATTGACATTTGTATACAAAAATTTTGAATGATATTTTCAAAAATATCCACAGCTAAGATATTGGATTTTTTGTTATGGTATATTTCTTCATCTGCCTATTAGAAAATTGGTTCAACTTGTGAAAAAACATCTTTGAAATGTTGACGGTAGTTTACGTTTATTAAATGAAAATAAATGCCTTGTTTAAAATGGAAACACGCACTACATCCATCGGAAAATTGATCACTGCTTTCTTCAACGATTGCTTTATACTTTTCAAATTTAGATGTCTGCTACCGACCATGTTCTCCAACACTCCACCACAATTTATAGTCCAATTATAGACCAATCTCCGGTATGTAAGCTTCCAGTCCTTTTACCTCCATCAACGTTGGTATCGTACATTGTATCTACAATTAACGTCCTTTTACGTGCTTTTTGTCTCCATATAAGTACTTTTACTCTCCGTTACATGTACTTTTTATCTCCTTTTTACGTAGTTTAGAGCTCCTGTTTACGTACTTTCAACCTCCTTTTATGTATTTTCAATCTCCTACATACGTACGTTTTATTTTTCCATTTTACGTATAATAAAAAATGGACAAAATAAATATTACAAATTTTGTTAATAAAAATTTACAAATAGAATATAAACCAGTCAATACACATCTTACACATCAATAAGATTGTCTATATGCTGAGTATAACAATATCAATTATTCTCCAATTTGTGAAAAATCGTAGAATCAAATTTCTTTTTATATTCAATTAATGCTATTCGAAGACTCTGCAGCTTGCCACAAAAAAACAATTTTAAATTAAATAAATGTATAAGGAAGTAATTGAGTTAAAAATGTGAATCATTAATACTCACATCGTACTTCTTGATGATCCTGGGCCATTACGTTCCTAAGAATGTGCTAAGATTTATTAATATTAGTGCAATTAATTAATAAAATGAGCAGACACTATATATATAAAAATAGAATATTTTAAATAAATTTGAAATATTTATATTTGATTGTTTTTAGCAAAATGATTCTTGAAAATGATTAATTTATACAGTAAATGTAGATTAAAAAGAGAACGTAATAGCCATCCATATGTATAGATAAATATCTGCTTTACTGCAGTCATAAGATATAAAACAAATTTTATTTTAGATTAGATTTACTTATACAAGCACATTAGCATTGATAATAACATGAACGTAATAAAGTATATACTCACTCACATTGATAAATAGCTATTTAACTCGCTACATTGTGTAATTAAAACCGTCCCATATAATATACAGAGATAAGTTCATGTAAATCGAATATAAACAAATTCAGAAATATCATATGTCATGTCCCAGATGGACATGGAACGATATAGAACGTTCATAGAGCCCACTTAATGTTCATGCAATGTTTCGCGTTTTATAGGCATACCAAATAGTGACATTATTAATGCCTGCTTGTCATCCTGAAGGTTTCCCTTGAATTGGAAAATGTCATCCCATATCGGACTAGGAGTCGCCGTCTTAAGCTTGATGGCGTTAAGGTTGGGTCTAATAACTCTGGCGGCTTACCTGTTCTGACAGGTGTTCTGCAGGGGTCTATTCTTAACCCTTTACTATATTTAATTTATAATGTCTTTCTTAAAGATTTAGTCTCCAAGTGTTCTTCAAATCAAACACCAGATTCTAATACTTTTGTATCTTCTCTCATTCGGTACTGGCGATGTTGTAGGAGAGTGGGACCACTATGTTTTTTCCTTATTCCTTATCAGCAGAATATCCGGCCTGTTGTAGTCAACGATCCTGTCGGACCTGTCTCAATATATCACGTATTCCCCCGACTAAAGTAAACCGTACTGGATCGCAAGTTGCAGGTGCACTATCTTGACTAATTGATTGTGTCTTCTTAGATAAGCAGTATCGGACACATCCTCTTTTAGACGGTGCTTTCTGTAGTTGATAATTTCGATTACTCTGTCCCGAATGGTCATCATGAGTTCTTCTGTTTCTGGACAAAGTTGACTTTCTTTTAACCAAGCCAGCGAGTTCTTAATTATTATTATACATAAGATCTGTAGGATGAACTGTGCTGGTTGGGTGGCAGACGTTAAAATGTTAAAAATATCTCCCGGCGTCTTCCCAACTATATATGTATGTAATTCAACAACAGCAACACCGTATAGGAGTGG
>JAUIMW010000075.1:0-28096 GCA_033557785.1 Enochrus cinctus | reverse complement strand
TATATATAATGGGACTAAACCTTTAGCTGTTCTTCGTTTAATTTGCTTAAAATTTTAATACTAGGTGAGCAATGATCTTGCGCAAAACCTGGCAGTGTGTAAATATTATTTGAAGGTCTGGCTGAAGAGATATTCATCGGATGTGACGGTGTTCAACAAGCGATTAGCACATAACGTGCTAGAAAATAGTGCAATGGTTCAAAAACAAGAATTGTATTTAAGCCATGAACTATACAATTTATTTATTAAGGATTCTTTTCGTATTTATAAGTTTAACTATAGTAGTCAACATGTGCATTGTTTATAAAATTAGCAGTAATGTAAAAAAGTACATTACCAACTACATAACTCGAAATTTGCATATGTAATTAGTATCTTATTTTAAATTAAGCTTCGTACTTTGTAAATAAATTATAACTCGCAATAATCACATTTTAACAAAAAAAAAGTATATTGACCTTTCGTTTAATTAATTAATGTAAAAAATATAACCTTTGAAAATAATTGAATGCTATTATACTTATTGTATTTCAACTTGTTAAGGTTTTATTTTCAATTAAAATTGTAGCTAAATGTTTATTACATGAAAAAGCTTTCATTGAAAAATTGTCAGATATACAATAAATATACTTGATGAAACAACAAAATTCTTTCTCCCGTACCTGATTAAATTTCACCACATAAACAAAAAGATCTGAACACTACAAACAACAATTTAAAAGCTTTTCCGGACACCAAAGAACAATACACTAAATTATCTTATTCATGGTTCACCAAATTATTTCCGTGGTCATTCATACACGTATGTTAATATCGCGAATCCTAAACACGACGATGTCCGTATTTTAGGTATTGGATGAGTTTAGACACCGCGTGTTCGACGCGTACTGCGACTCGACGCTTTTAGTAGGGGCGCTCACCCTCTCATGACGCCACCCAGGGCCGTATTAGCGTATTTACTTAATTTTAATACTTACATATGCGCGTTTATCCCGGTCAAACAATTATTCCTTAGAGCACTACTATTCCACACTAAGATGGCACCGAGCCTACCACCTCTTGCCATGTAAATATTTTAAATCTCCACAGAATATCTTCTGATGTAAATATATGTGATTGAAGCACATCTTTAACAAAATAAATTAACAAATATTGGAAATGTTTTTGTAGTTAAATTACATCAAATACGTTTTGTTTGTTAATTATGGCTGGAAGCGAGTTTATTATACGATTCAATGGTGCTACAATTAAATTTATGCACCGGTTTTCATAATTCCATAACTTTAAGAGTAATACAGTAGAGAAAATATATAGAAGTATTTAATTGAAAAATGTTGTCTATAAAAAATTGGGTTTCACGCGCGCAGAAAACTGATAATTATTTTTTGTAGTTACCTCTTAAAAACATCTACAGATTTTAACACCTATTTGGGGGAGCAAATTAAACCCGTAAGCCCCATAACGCTTTTTTTTCATAAAAAACAAGACCTTTTAGAGCTACTGACAATTGAAGTTTTAAACTAAAAACTCGATCAAACAATAGAAAAGGCAACATTATAATCCAGTACTAGAACAAATGTTATAGATTTTTTTTATATTTTGATGCAATAGTTTTTCTAAAGAATTTATCCCTACAAAAGTAACTTTTGAAAAATTACTTTGCAGTACTTGTTTGAAAATGAAAGAAAAACTAACTGATATCTTTAGGACACACCGTATAGTTCACTATTGCCATAGGTATCGACATGCCTTCTCCTTAAAAGTTTTTAGTTACCTTAGAGCAGGAGTTAATGAGGAATCAGGCGTTATTAAATGCTTCGCCTAGATCTGTCATATGTTCTAATTGACAGAATAAACATTTTCTCCGTCAGTCTTCTTAGTTTTCAAATACATTATGCAAAATTAATATCAGTGAAAGTAATAAAAAAAATACTCTCAAGTTTTAAGAGTAATATTATGACATTGTTTTAATGATTGTAAATATAATTTAAATTCTTGTGTTGGTTCCCATAGACAAATGTTGTCTTCAAATTTTGACGTTTTAATTATGACAATGATAAATACTTATAAAATAATAAATTAAAACATAAATCAAACTTTGGTAATGGAAAAATTTTGTGTGAGTATTATGAGAGGTAAAAGTTGCTCTTTTAAATACTTCTCTCTATAAAAATTTTAAATTTATCTTTGCAAAATATACACAGAATGGTCTAAAAGAACTATATATAGTACTTATTTTTCTAATAAAGTGAAGCTGATGAAAATGTGGCAAATGTAACTACCGAAATTTAAACGTATATATTGGTGTTATAAACAACAACTCACAAAATGTTTGTGCAAGAATATTGTACCATTTAATACTTTGTGTGCCTATTCACTTTAAGAAAAACACAATAAAATCAAGATAATTAATGCCATGTCAGCTTAAATTAATAAATATTACCAAGAAATTCTTTTGATTGTAAGTTTCAATATTTTATGATTAACACACATCGAGAAATCTTCTCAGTGGAAATTATTATCCAATTAATATTTTTGAACTTTACATATCCACAGGGAATAAATATTAATTATATGACGTATTCAAAAACATTAAAAATCAAAGTCAAATTTATGGAAAACAATGGCATGCAAGAAATTAGTCTTTCGTGTCCTCTAAGTTGTGGGATTCTGAGATATTAGAAGTATATTTGAAATGTTATGATTTGCTAGTCCTATATCACATATATGAAACTATATTTACAAGTAAAAAAAATGCTAATTTGTATTGTGAAGTAGGTTATGTTATTTAAGTAATTGTTGAAAATGTAAATTATTTTTTAATTATAAATGCTAAACATTTCTTCTAAAGACAAATCCACCTTCGAATCAATACAGAAACTTTCAGTGTGCTTACCAACTTAGACTACCCTGTCTATACATATAATACAATAAATATAATTTATTAATGAATTAAAAACTTTTCTTTTTCCTTTTTCTTTTATTGTTGAATGAGAATTATTCATGCCTACAATAAATTAAACATGAATTCATTAATAAAATTAGAGGAAGAATGCAGCATATATTATTGTTTATTTTCGCGAAATGAAAATTTCACCTTGCGAAAATATACATGTTTGCAAGTTACAGTCTTTCTCGTTAATTTTGAGCTGGTGGGAATTTTAATGAATAAACTAGAAGAAGCATGTATTTTTAGAAGAAGAAAATATTATTTAAAGCTCTTTTTTAATATTACTTTTAACATAAAGTCTTACGTTATCTTGCGATAGCTTGCATCAAAATGTAAATAAATGTTACTTATTTTACACTTTTTATTGGTATAAATTTTTATTAAAAACATTACAGCATAATTGAACATTAAACTGCTAATGGCATTCGATGTTAAGATATGTTAAAACCATTCTCCCGCATTACTAGCAAAAAAATGTTTGTATAAATTTGTATTAATTACTTTTATATATTTTGAACTTTTGTTTTAAAATTTTTTTTGTAAAAATTACTTTTTAATTAAATTTAATTTAAATTAAATTAGCAGTAACTCTCGCTCCATAGTAGACTTAGTAATCCGTCAAAAACCGTTAAAAATACTCAAAACAGACATTTTAAAATTGCAAGTAAAGATCACAGATATATTTGTACTAGCTTGCCCTTGAAAACTAATGTAGTATGTGTTGTTGATGTTTGAACAATAATACTAAAAAAACCTAAAATAGAAAAAAAAATCACATGTTCAACATGTTCGTGTTTGCATATACGGCATTATCCCGAATATAACGCGATTCTGAAATTTTCATAAGTATTTAGAAAAAAATTCTCCTGAAAGAATTCAACGAAAGTAAAATGCAATCAAATTAGTATTTATTTAGGTAATAACACAGGTTAGATTCATGTCAATAAAATTAAGTAAAGTAAAACAAAATTAATATTAATTAACAATAAAAATCGAATGTTTATTCAGAATCTGAACTGTTTGCAGAACGAGATCTCATTGATGTCGCATCGGTATCGTCAGTATTTTCATTCGCGCTTTCTGTTTTCCACAAAATGTCATCTTCCGCCCCGTTTAAATCATTCTATTTTTAACTAAAAATAAATGGTCGAAAAATATCACATTATATTCGAGCTAATACGGTATGACAATGTGCCTTCTTCATATGTTTAAATTATAGTAATTGTAAGCCATTTTTTGCATATCTTTTTCGTTAATTTTAATGGGTAACATTTCACTAATTGGTCTTTTATTAAAATTATGTTCTATATCTAAAATTTGCGGATTAATAAAAATGAAATACGTGTTAATTTTCGTATGTAGGTGTGTTTAAATCTGAATTATTGTTAAGTCTAACATCATTTTTATATTGGTTTATTTTATTTTTTTAGTGATGATTTTGTGATGATTGAATCTTATATATAGTGTCCTGTTTATTTAGATTGTTTATTTTTGTTTTTAAAAAGGTAAAAAAAATTGTTTTATTTTTAAGTCGTTTTAACTTGTTTACTTTTTTTGTTTGAGTATGGCAATGATATGAATTCTTTATCCATGTTATGTTCTAAAGGTGAAATTATTATAATGCACTATATTGTACTCGTTTCTTCATTGAATTTTCAATTATGTTTAATGGATAATTGTTACTTAACAATGCAGTTTAAATTTTGTTTAAGTGTTCTTTTCTAAATTGAAGATCTGAAATTTATATATATAAAGTTATTGAGAATGTTAATTTTTTGTGAGATGCAGTTGTTAGAATCAAAGTGTATATAACACTACCTGTGAGTGTCTTTTTGGTACCAATTGATTTTTATTTGATTATTGTTATTAATTACTAAAGTGTCTAAAAATGGCTTGAATTATGTTCTGTTTCGAAAGTGAATTTTAAATTGTTATAACTGTTAAATGTAAAAATAATTTCATCAATTTTGTTTAAAGGATAAGTATTTATTACATCATCAACACAAGGAAAATAAAAAGAAGGTTTCATTTTTAATTTTGTTTGACAAATGTTCTTTAAATCTTCCATAACTAGGTTAGCAATAGTTGATGATATGCAACTACCCATAGCTACGCCAAATGTTTGTTGATAAAAATTGCCTTAATATTCAAAATTGTTGTGTTTAAATAAAGTTGTACAGCTTCAGTAAATTGTGTTTTCGTTAATGCTGTATAATGTTTCATCTTTTGTGTATAATTTGAATTGCAAGGATCATTTGAAATAATTAATTGTTTTATTTTATTTATTTATTTTTTTAATCTACAGAATTTTTAGTAGAATATTTTGTCAATTTTTTTAGTATTATATAATTTGGTGATTATTTCCTTTGTTGGTTTTCAATTTGATTTATTGGATTTCTTGTGAGTATCTTGAGTATATGTTGGTGTTATTGAAATGATCAAAAACCTTATTTTCATATTGTTGTCAGTACCTACATGATAACTGAAGTTTGACCTTTGTCTGCAGTTACTTTCTGTTTTTCAGTAAATTGATATAGAAATAGTTTATATTTTTTCCAAGAAATTATGGTTTGTCGTTTGAGTTTGTGAACATATTTCAACAATGTTGTTTACAAGATAATGATGTCTTTTCTAAAATTTTGTGTTTAAAAATGGTTTTTTTTATCCAAAGATAAACAAAAAAGTATGTCATTCGAAATGACAGGGTCTGTATAGTTTTTAATCCATCTGTTGTTAATAATGAATCTACAATTTTGTTCTTTTGATAATTTATCTATCTTGTTTAAAAGTCTTGCTTTGCTTAAATAAAAAATGTTCTGTAATTTATGTGTGCGTACATCATAAATGTGCTAAATAGTTCTGTATTTAATTTTTTAATGATGTTGATAATGTGTGCAATTATTTTGATAAATGATCTAATATTTATCAGAAATTATTATTTTAATGTGTCTTTATAAAATTAAAAAAAGGTTGTTTCTTATTTTAAAATTTAATATTTGGTAGTTATTACTTATATTCAAATTAAATAAAAATTTCAGTTTGTTATTCCCTTTCGCCATGAAAATCAACAATTTTCTAATTTTCTTACATAAAGCGTAAACATTTAATCCGTACGTCTCCAAAACAAACTTATAAAATCTAAAACCTATTCTTCTTTGTACCTGAGAAACTTCCTTAAAAGAAAGTATAAAATATTAATAAAATATCAATATCGTGATCTTCTTCAGGGAAAATCATTTTCATTTTCTTAGAATTTTGACTGTTTTAATCAGTTTGTACATATTTTAATAATAAATAATTAGTTTTTTCTTTCTAAGCTTGTTCCGTCTCTATTAATAAACTCTCTTGAAATATTTGAACTTTTTCACGCTAAGAAGAATATATATATATATTTTTTTAATAATAGTGTTCAAATTTTATTTTAAAGATGGACGTCCACATCTTCTACTATGATCAATTCATATTCTACTTTAAAATTAATAGTAGTAATTATCTCAGTAATACCTTTCGTAGTTGAAATTTAAAAGGGAAATATGCAATAAAAAAAACATTAATAATAAATATTGAAAATTGTTTCTGATGTCTAGAATCACATTAATATTAAAAAATATTAAAACTGCCAGTGCCGTTACAAGAGTCCTTTTGTTAATTACCTCCAGTATTAAGAGATGGCGCAGTAATTCCTAGTCGAGTCACTTATCAACATATAACACATCTATGCGTAATACGGAATGTTTTGGTGTTCTGTCAGAAGATGTGAAATGTTATTTTAGTGTTATATAAAGAAGTTAGTGTAAATATAAGCTGTATTTATATTTCGTTGGTAGAAGTATTTATACAAAATGGCAACATCAATTGAAATTCCACTGCGAGATACCGATGAGGTAAAAAAATGAATTACGCTTTAATATCAAATTCTAACCTCTATGTTTATAGGTGATAGAACTTTATTTAGATCAGTTACCTGAAGGTGATGAAGTGCTAGGAATATTAAGGCAGGAACATACACAACTAAGTATCTGGGTTAATCTAGCAGTGAGTACTTTGATTTTGCTTACAAAATAAAATAGGGTATGTGTGAAAAATTACTACGTTCAATGGCATTGAAAGTAAATCTTGAAACTACTTTATTGGAGACCTACAAATAAGTTACTATTAGTTAATTATTGGTTAAGTAAAACTTTGAGTAATTATTAAATCAGTAGAGCTTATACATAGTCTAAGGACGGTCGTGCACAGAGAAGACAATCGTTTATAACCAGTGACATAGCCAAAGTAGCCAACTATAAATGTCAGTAGCCAGAGAAGTAGTCAGTCAAAATAGCCAGAGGATCGTCATTGCAAAAATGGGCATAGAAGAGGTGTCAGATATAATTGCGTACAGTTGTCGTCGTAATATGAAACAGAAGTCAAAGAAGAAGGAATGCACATCCTTTTGTGAGTGAAGGATATAGAAGGGAGATATTTTTAAAACTATATAGTGATCTAAGAGGGTATCCAAACAAATTATGTTTATTCATAAATTATTTGATTAAACACACATCTGGTCACCATGAATGGCGATCTCGTGCACGACTGTGTACCTCTCTTAACTTGCAATTGGGTTTGAAGTTGCTGATTACTTTAGCTACTGAGAGTAATTACGAACATCTCCCAGCAAGAAAACACATGTGCTAGCTTACTATTATATACATTCGTTTAAACTAGCTATCAACGATTGGCTTCTGTGCGCGACTGCCTTAAGTGTTCAAACTAAGAAACCCTATGTTCTCTTGACGAAAAACGAATTGTTATCTCGGCTGTTATATTATTAAAATTAGATGATTGTTTAATTATTTTCATGCGTAATAGCATCCAAAAATATATGAGAAAAGTTGACCAAGCACTATTTGACCAAAACGGCAAATTCCGTTCTCCAATTCACTTAATAATTTACATGTTTCTATATGAAAATATTTTTAATTTTTGGAGGAATAAAGTGTGGTTGTTGCCAAATTTTAACTTTCATTTTTAAACATCAATTAAATTTAAATTGCAAAATTATGGTTGGTTCAATCAAGCCTAAACTTTATCGTAATTTTTTTTAGCTTGAATATTATAAACAAGGAAAAATCAATGACTTCATTAAAATACTGGATGCATCCAGGACGGATGCCAATATATCTTATCGAGACTATGAAAAAGATCAAATGCGAGCACTTGATATGCTTGCAGCCTATTATGTTCAAGAAGCTAACCGTGAAAAAAATAAAGACAAAAAAAGGGAACTCTTTACAAAAGCTACATTGTTATATACGACAGCTGATAAAATTATTATGTATGACCAAAACCATCTGTTGGGTAGAGCATATTTCTGCTTGCTTGAAGGGGATAAAATGGATCAAGCTGATGCTCAATTTAATTTTGTTTTAAATCAATCACCAAATAACATACCATCATTATTGGGGAAAGCTTGCATTGCTTACAATAAAAAAGATTATCGAGGAGCACTAGCTTTTTATAAAAAAGCGTTACGAACAAATCCAAATTGTCCAGCTGCTGTTCGTTTAGGAATGGGCCATTGTTTTATGAAACTTAATAATCAGGATAAAGCTCGCCTTGCTTTTGAACGAGCATTACAGCTAGATCCCCAATGTGTTGGAGCATTAGTTGGATTAGCAATATTAAAATTAAATCAACAACAACCTGAATCAATTCGTAATGGTGTTCAAATGTTATCAAAAGCATATACTATAGATTCTTCAAATCCAATGGTATTAAATCATCTTGCTAATCATTTCTTTTTTAAAAAAGATTATAGTAAAGTCCAACATTTGGCTTTGCATGCATTTCACAATACTGAAAATGAAGCGATGAGGGCAGAGAGCTGTTACCAATTAGCTAGAGCTTTTCATGTACAAGGAGATTACGACCAAGCTTTTCAATATTACTACCAGGCTACTCAATTTGCACCTGCAGCATTTGTATTACCTCATTTTGGACTGGGACAGATGTACATTTATCGAGGAGATTCAGAAAATGTAAGTACCACAAAATGAATCCTATCTTTGTTATTTATTAATTTATTTGCAGGCAGCACAATGCTTTGAAAAAGTTTTAAAAGCACAACCTGGAAATTATGAAACTATGAAAATATTAGGATCGTTGTATGCAAACTCAACATCACAATCCAAACGTGACATTGCAAAAAATCATTTAAAAAAAGTTACTGAACAATTTCCTGATGACATAGAAGCTTGGATTGAATTAGCACAAATCTTAGAGCAATCGGATCTCCAAGGTTCATTGACTGCTTATGGAACAGCAATAAAAATATTAAAAAAAGATGTTCAAGCTGAAATTCCCACCGAAATTCTAAATAACGTTGGTGCATTGCATTATAGGTAATTTAGAAGTAATACACTCAGAACTCCTTTTTCAACCTAATTGTCATTACAGATTAAACAATTTAGAAGAAGCTAAAAAACATCTTGAAGAAGCTTTAGAAAGAGCACATGCAGAAGCAGAGCATGACCCTCAATATTATAATTCAATTTCTGTGACAACTACATATAATTTAGCAAGATTGAATGAAGCTCTTTGTTTATTTGACAAATCAGAAAAGTTATATAAGGATATTCTAAAAGAACATCCGAATTATGTTGACTGTTATTTAAGATTGGGTTGTATGGCTAGAGATAAAGGTCAAATTTACGAAGCTTCCGACTGGTTTAAAGAAGCTCTAAGAATAAATACAGAACACCCTGATGCCTGGTCTTTATTGGGTAACCTGCATTTGGCTAAAAATGAATGGGGACCTGGCCAAAAAAAATACGAAAGAGTATTAAGAGTAAGTGTTTTGTTGTTTTTGTTTTAATTAAACAATTTAATAATAAACATATCAATTTTCAGAATCCGTCAACATCTCAAGATTCTTATTCATTGATTGCGTTAGGTAATGTATGGCTTCAAACACTTCATCAACCAACAAAGGATAAAGATAGAGAAAAACGACACCAAGAAAGGGCCCTTTCTATGTATAAACAAGTATTAAAAATTGACCCAAAAAATATTTGGGCCGCCAATGGAATAGGATCTGTTCTGGCTCATAAAGGAGCAGTTAATGAAGCTCGTGATATATTCGCTCAAGTAAGAGAAGCGACTGCTGACTTTTGTGATGTTTGGCTAAATATTGCTCATATTTATGTAGAACAACGTCAATATGTTAGCGCTGTACAAATGTATGAAAATTGTTTAAGAAAATTCTATAAATATAATAATGTAGAAGTTTTACAATACTTGGCAAGAGCTTATTTTAAAGGAGGCAAACTTAAGGATGCCAAAATGATTCTTTTAAAAGCAAGAAGAGTTGCTCCACAAGACACTGTTTTGCTGTATAATATTGCATTAGTATTACAAAAATTAGCCACACAAATATTAAAAGATGAAAAATCCACATTGCAAACTGTATTGCAAGCAGTACATGAACTTGGATTATCATTGAAGTAAGAGTACATTTTATTTTATATTCTTAAAATACTAAACATATAAACTTTTTACAGGTATTTTACATATTTAGCAGAACATGGTGATCGAATGAAATATGATGTAAATCTAGCAGGATTAGAAGCTAGACAATGTCAAGATTTATTATCTCAAGCACAATATCATGTTGCAAGGGCTAGAAGAGTAGATGAAGAGGAAAGGCAACTTCGCAGAAAACAAGAAGATGAAAGAAATGCATTTAAAATGCGGCAAATAGAAGAACATAAAAAATTGGAAGAACAGAGAAGAGCTAATAAAGAACAGATGTTGCAAAAACGTCAAGAGTATAAAGACAAAACTAAAGGTGCTTTGGTATTTCAAGAAATGCCAAGTGAAAAGCAACCAAAGAAGGGTAGAGGTCGTAAAGAGCAACTTGTTACTGATTCTGAAAGTGGAGAAGATAATGTTGAACAAGGTGAATCTAGAGAACGGAAGAAAGAAAAACAAGCCAATAAACGTAGGAAACGAAGTGGTGATCGAAAGGAAGGCAAAAGAAGACCTGGAGGTAATTTAAATTTTTAGTAATTACTGTACAAGTTATATTTTTATTTTTCATTTTAGCTGGTAGAAAACGTAAAGGCAGAGGTTCAGGGTCTGACAGTGACAGACCTAAAAATAAGAAGAGAGGCAGAGAAGGTAAGAAAGCCCATGATGATGGCCTCAGCGCTAAACAAAAAAGTAGAATTGTATCGAAGGCTACAATATCAACTAGTGAAGATGACAGTGACGAAGACAAGCTAAAAATTGCTAGTGGTGATGAAAGTGGTAACGAAGGAAATAGAGGACGTAAACGTCGCATTTCTTCAGATTCTGGTTCCAGTAGATCCCGCTCTAGATCCAAAAGTAAATCTTCTTCCCCAAGTTCCCCTCAGTGAAGAAGATGGGGTAACAAGATTAATGGGAACAAGTTTGTTGACTTCGTAAGCTTCAACCTTAATGTGTGATTATCTGTTCAGTTAATTCTCTATTTGAGCTTGTAATAAAAAATAAAAAAATATTTTATAATAAATATATCAAGAACATTTTGTAGCTGCATTTGATTTGTCAACGAAAATAACAGTTTTCTCTATCTCTTAATAAAGTGGGTCTATTTGTTTTGTACAGCTTATATCCTATTTGTATCAGATTTACTAGGAATTATATTCAATGTAAGTGCAAATTAACCATTCTCCTTAAAATCATGAGAAAAGGTATTATGTGCTTTGAAAAGGATATTTTACTTTAAAAACACTTTTTTCTAGGATATGATCATAAATTAGTGTGTGCATTATACTCTAATGAACCTTTATGCTTATTGTTATAAGCACTTATTTTTTATTAAATTAATACTGAATTATGTTTGTTAAAAATGGCGAACCAAGTTTCAAATATTGTAAGATGTAGAGAGCAATGTAAAATTTTTGGCCTGTAACTTTAAAATAAATTATAACCAGTCCTTGAAAAATTTTGGACATGTCTACATTGGGCAATCCCTTTAATCGCTAAAACCCATTTTCCTCTAAAACATGGGTTTAAATAAGAAACAGTGACTAGTCACTTAATGAGAAGGGTCTCAAAAATTGAAAGTATATAGTGTGCATAGCAGTTTATATTATTAATTTTTATGATAATATAACCAGTAAACTAAGGTTGCCAGTTTTGAAAGGGCAGAACAAAATTATGTGCGTTGAGCATTCAGGTAGAAGGGACGCTTTTTGTGTGGATGTTTAATATATTGAGATACACCAATGTACCCATTTAAGGGCAGAAGTTCCTTTACCTGCAGTCCATGAAGCAAAGGATCATCAACCAGTAGTAACTATAGCAGGACTGAAAACGAAGAAGAAGTAAATATGAGAGAAAGAGGATAATAACAACAAGGAATTTAAAAATACAAACCATAGGAACAGTTAAATGCAGAACAACTTAAACAAAACAGAATAGTAAAGTTATTTTCATCACCAGGATTTGCTCTGGAAAAAACAAAGAGATTTAAAATAATGCTTCTACTTAAAAACCTAAATGCACTAGTAACATAAGAAGATGTAGAGACAAAAAGGATGCCAAAATAGTTCTGGATAAAGGACATATAAGGGTAGAACTGGGAAAAATCAAGATAGAAGAGTATCTAGAAGTAAACAAACGCTATAGGTGCTGGAGATACAGGCACATTGCATACTAATAGAATGTAAATTAAGGAAACCAAAAGCATGTCCAAACTACGGAAAAGAAATGTATGTAGTTGAAAACCTGCAAAATTCCACATTCTCTTCTCTCTATAAAGCATAGAGACTCGGAGCAGGTTCAAGCACATGTGTGGAATTTTAAAAAATCAGTAAAGCAAGAGCAAGTTCCAAATTGGAAAATGGGAACAATTTAAAGAGAAAGTAGGAGAGGTTATCATGACAGTCCCAGAAAACAAAAGTACCAGTAATGATGAGTGACAACAAGAAAAGATCAAAAACAGTGGAGAAACAAAAGGAAAAGCAAAAAGATAAAGAACAGAATGAGTCAAAAGAAAAATCTCCAACATAATATAGAACCCAGGAAAGCAGAAGGCAAATTGCCCAAAGAAGTGAATTAAAAACAGAGTATCTATCTTAACCACTTGACTCCTAATTTATTTAAACATTTTTAATATATTAAACTTTGAATGTTACTCCTGTAAACGAAGTGGTGTATTGATAGTTGAGAGACGTATATGATGCAATGCATACGCACATTACTGCAAGAAAAACTGCACATATAAGTTAAATTCCAATGATGAGTCAGATTCGTCATCTGTAACTTTGGATATTCATATCGATGACGAGTCTATCTCGTCAAATTGACCCAAAGGAAATTTATACATTGGCAAAGGATGACCTCAGTAGAGTAAAGACTTCTGTTCGGTGTTATAAAGCACTAAGTAGGACAATGTCCAGGAAAAATATACAACAATCAGCAAAGCCACTGCAGCGCGTGCAAAGGCTGACCTGGCAGGTTTCTGCTGAAAACCGTAGACACGTTGAATTGCAGTTAGGTAAAAAAAAAAAAATAAACGGACCGAGATGAAATCTAAAGGGGCCAAGATTCGTCAGCAATGGTAAATATACTTCAAATTCAAACCAAATATTCCTGAGTGAGCCGAATAAAAAATACATATACAACAGGAGATACTGACATAAAAACATAAATGCTGATGCAACATATAGACTGGGACTGGATTTCAGCTGAGAAATCTGCGTGAAGGGGAAGGAAAAATCATGACAGATCCCATATAATGTCGTGATCTGCTTGTGTTACATATTATACAACTGTACCAAACCCGAATACAACTCGAGACTGTAGCATTGACCTATTACATAGACATCATATTGGTAAATGACTAGCATCCAACTGTAAGAATGGCAGAGCCAAATGGAGGATGAGTGTGGAAGAACACAGAAGAGGAATCACTCAACGATCACAGGTACATATGTTAAGCCACTAACAGAATAGCGACAAAAGGTAAAACTGGACAGGAAGGAACTAAATGCAGCAATCAATACAGGGTGTGCTGCCTCATGCATTACAGTACAGGATTTAACCCGGCTGACTACATACGTATGTGATGCCTTAGTGCCCGAAGGAATAGTAAGGAAACAAGAGAAGGAAATACTGGTAGAATCAAGTAATAGATGAATATAGAGAAATCTGTATCTTTACCAGAAGAAGGTGGACTAGAACCAAGGTCAAAGGGCAGAGAAAAATTCTGCAGGTCACCTACAAAATGGTGAGGAAAAGTCTAAGAACTGGGATTCGCAAGTCTTGGGAAAGAAAATGAAAAGAACTGTTCGATGAGGTGAATAGAGATGTTTAAGGCTTTGGGTACAATATCATCATCAAGAGCAGCATTTCCCTCAAAGAAGAACACACAAATGGGAGCAGCAGATAGTGCAGGAAACAGAGGATCTTAAAGCAGTTACAAATCAAAAGATACATCAAGACTATATATAGAAAATCTCATAGAAGATAATATATATTAGATATATATTTGTGTGATCTTTCCAAAGAGAAAGTCTTGGAGGTGGCAGCGGTGGAACTTCCTAAATTGAATCTCATACCGACTGTTTAGCTTAACTAAAGAGCTTGCAAATCAAGCATTGCTTATAATCGATAAAGTAAACAACTACTTACATTCTAATTTCAACAGGAAAGTTTGTGTTGCAGGGGATTTCATTATAGATTTTTGTAAAAAAAAACCACGGAGAGGGAAGACTGGCTGGGAATGATGAGAGGATATGACCCATGGAACTGAATATAGTCCCATATCTCTGGTATGACCTAAAAGAGCATATAAAACTACCTACCAGGATAACAGAACAATTAAAAACTTGCTTAGATAATGTATTTATTAACGAGCAATTTATAAAAATACGGAAAAAACCAACCCGAAAATATATCTGATGACTATGTGTTTTTAAACTATTTGTTCACTAGGTCAACTGCCCATATCACCTTATTTAGATGGTTAAAGAATTTCTAGGCGAAAGCAGTTGTAGTGTACGTGTGAGTGTAGAAATTTCGAGAATGTTTCCAGTGCGACAAAGTGTTTCCCAAGAATTCATGCTTTCCCCTTTACTGTACAACTTGTTTTGCTATGATATATGTAATTATATAGATCAACGAAATAATTTGAATGTATCTGTCTACATTCTTTAATATGCTGATGATACGGCAATCGTGGCGCATCATATAACACTTGTTACAGCTATGGAGAAACTGCAAGCATTAATCAGTAAGGTTATATACTGGTTTGATAAATGATGCATTAAAATAAATTCCAACAAGTCGCAATACATAATTTTCCACCATCAAATTTTGAACAACTCTTTTGCCGACAACCTAACAAACCACATACTTGTCCCAAAAAGTTTAATAAATTACGTTGGTGTAAATATTAATCATAAATTGAATCTGAACCATCACTACAAAATAGTCAAACAAAAGGCCATTACTAGATCTCAATATTTTAATACCTCACTTTCAGAAGGAGCGGGATTTCAACCTGCCCTCAAAATTTACAGGTGGCATAAATATCTTGCCTCAGAACAGTAACATAAATCAAAAATCCTAATAATTCCCTTTATAAACCAAGCAACGACCTGTTTTTTAACAAAACAAATATAGAACCAATATTAGATCGTATCAAGTAACTCTCTCAAGAAACAACAAGGAGTCCAACTACGAAATATTCAATCATATTTGATGTTTGATACATAGTCAGATGGATAGAAGAGCTCACCGAGCGATGTGCCTAATCAACAGACTAATAGAAATGACATTTGAATAGTGTTTTTCTTTTTTTTTCTCCCCAATGGAGAAATGTTTCATGAAATATGGCGAAGTATCACCCACCTGTGAGACGTGGTTGGATAACATCTTACTTAATCAAGTTCAAATTGTAATGAGGAATTTCCAAATGGTGAACTTAACAGTGTTTGATCATTATAGGCAGCTCCTTACAGGTGAGAAGCTAAATAACCGCAAAACAACGAAAATTGTAGAGAGGAGAAAATACATAGAAAATTAAAAAAATTCTGAGAGGCTTGAGTGTGCCAGAAGCTTTTTTCTTGTTTTACAACCATCTGCTGGAAGTCCTGAATGAGGTAATACCTGTAACAAGGATGACTATTAACTTGGACAACAAGAATCACACCAAAATAATAATTACGGAGAAATAAATCAGAAAGCTAACAGTCTGGAGGTGCTGGATATTGTTAGGAGAGTCCTTCATGAGAAAAATGTCAATTCACTTTATAATAACCTAAGAAAGGAATACTTGAGAAAAATAAGCAACAAGATACGTGAAGAAAATTCAAAGAAAATAATCTTAGCTCCTTACCCACAACAAGAAGTTTAGAAAATAATCAAAGCACAGACGACTGCATCAAAGCTGACCATATTGCACCCCGAAATGAATATTTTGCCATAATAGGAAGGGGGATTGTTGATAGCATCAAGGATACTGATAGTGCTCTGATACAGGTGGAAAGTAGCAGTAGATGCAAAAACAGAAGCAGTTTTCATGAAACCTTGCTCAGAGGAAGAAATAGAAAAGAGAATTAAAAGTACGAACAACAAAACTATGCAATACAAATATAGCATTACCAACAAATTATTTGAGGCAGGTTTGGATATCAGTGCCGCTTACAACCATAGTTAATAAATGCTTTGATGGGGGATACTTTCCATCTGAGTTGAAGTCCGGCATAGTTGAGCCGATTCATAAGAAGGGTGACTGTAATGATTGTGCCAACTACAGACCCATATCTCTACTACCGGCTATTGGAAAGCTATTGACAAATACTCTACATGGATATCATTTCAACAGATCCAAAACCGAAAGGAAGGATTGCAACAATCGGTCTGCAACTTGAGCAAGACCATCGATACCACCCCTCATGATGGTCTTCTATCAAAATTGGAGAGTTACAGAGTGAGAGGCGTTACAAATAAACGCTTTAAATTGTACCTTGAGGGGAATAATAGATAGTCTGTTGGAAAGGAGTGACTTCTTCTGCTGCTGAACTGAGTGTGTGTCTCACATTCTGGGTCCAATACTCTTCATTGTATGTGGACGATTTGTCAAGATCTGCAGAGGGTGCAAAGAGCACCATAACATATGCAGAAGCCATCAGTTTTTTGGATAAATGGAAGAACAGATAGAATAATGAAAAGTGCAGTATACTGGTATAGAGGCAACAATAAATCCAGATAAAACACAAGTAATTACCTTCAATACCTGGCACTTAATGCCGCTTCAGATGGCCAGACTGCTTGGACTGCACTTGGATAGTGCATTGAATTAGGAGCCCCATATTAAAATGCTCTGTAAAAGCCTGTCAAGGCAGCAAAACTCTTATAATATGTCATTTTTTATTACTTCATGCCTCCTACGAAATTCTGCTTTGGGGTGCATCTGACATGCTGGGGATGCCTTCATCCTACAAAAGAGCGAATAGAGTGTTAGTGGAAATAAAGAGAGACGAAACTTGCAGAGAAACTTTCAAACAGGAAAAAATACTTACGATTGTATTAGTATACATACTTGCCGTTTTGACAGAGATACACTCTCATAAAAATGAAATGAATAGGAACGGCGACTTTAACAACTACAACACTAGGTGCTCGGAGGAACTGAGAACCCTACGATGTAGGCTTAAATCTACACAGGAAAAACTACCAGCAGGAATGAAGGATCTTTCGGGAGATATACAGTCTGGAGGAGTTTGAGAGTTTGCTGCGCTATTGAATCTTGGGGTTGATATGTCGTTTTTTATTTTTTTGTGTCAAGATGTGTCGTTTTGTATAAGAGTCTTCCTAAGAGTATATTCATTTGTATTCTAGTTTTTAAATATCAATTGTAATATGACTTATTATGTATATTTTTTATGGCTAATAGATGACTTATGACATTTGTGCACATATTCAGTCGATAGCCGATTGAACGTAGGTTCAATAAAGATTTTTTTTTCCGTTTGTATTCAAATAAATTAACATTGACATTGAATTAAGTGCAATAAAGCACCAGACCCTGACGATGTGCCACCCAAAATTGTAAAATTCATTATCCGAAATGGGATGGAACCTTTCCCCGAGAATGGTAGAGTGAGAGACTTGTATTTGTCCTTAACCCAGACAAAATAATAGCAACGCAGGGCGGCGCAAAGCATAGACTGTTATAGATACTCGACTCTTGTAGGAAGGTCCTGGATAAGCTGGTAGTCAGGAAAATAAACAAATAATTAGAAAGGAATGAAGGGCTATGAAGTCAATACACATCCCAGGTGGGAAGATCAACAGTCAATGCCCTGTGGTCACAGAGAGAATCGGCCTGGCCCCATAGCTTTTCGGACGGACTGTTACTGTTGAACCAAACAGAAACTTAAAACTCTCTGCTCGATTCTTTAATAGATTCATTGGTAGAATTAGAACAGCTTTATTAGAAGTTAAAAAAATAGTTATTTAGTAGAATTTATTTTTATAACGCATACAAGAAATTATAAATGACATAATCAACTTTTTTTAAATAAGGATAAAATATTATTTATTTATAATAAAAAGTTTACCTATAGTTAATTAATTTTTTATTGCAACGTTCTGTGCTGAGTGAAAATCTAGAAAGCAACCTACACAGCACAACGGTATATTGATACTGATTTACTTTTTTTATTATTTGACGGACATGAGCAATATGCCTTAGCACTATCCTTCATTTTTTTATGAAGTATGCCCTTTTCTCCATAAAAAGTTGAGGTATTTGTTGATACAGATTGTTCGGTCTAAAAATACAAAAAAAAAAACTATAAACATAATAATACACAAACTTTTAATAAATTACAAAACATAATATAAGTGATGTAATTATTATTAGATGATAAAATGCGTTAAAACTAACTCTGTGCATGTAAGCCTCGTTAGCTATGGCTAGTACGCATTTGTGAACAGGTCCTCGAAGGAATACTGCAAAGGATAATGCTTTCCACAACAGAGGGCTAAACTTGTAAAATATAATTTTAAAATGGCAGTATTTAAATTAAACTCCTTAAAAGTGAATTATAAAATATTTATCAAGAACATAACATGAATTCATATATTTATTGAAACCTTTATCTAAATCAATTACATATTACATAAATAATAATTTAATAATAGTAGATATTGTGATATAATTTTACAAATTTATACAAAATTATTTAAATTTATATATAACTTAAGTACATTTAAAATTAATCATTAGAAAATTGCAATACATTTTTAACCTCTTTCACTGATTATATCAACAACACTTGGTTCCATAAGTACAGGTTCTAAACACCTATGTACAGCAGATCCTAAAATTTCATCCAACAAGAAATGGACTAGATTTTCATCAACAACAAATCTCCACAAATATAACTGAAGATAATGTGTATCTACTTGTATTTGTTGTAATCCATATTTACTAAATGTCTTCATCCTAACACATTCCATAAATGTTTTAAGACTTATCTTAATTATACCGGTTAAAATGGATATCTTGTTGAATTCTATTGTAGAAAATATTTCAATTCTCTCACTAAACAATTTATGCATATTTGATACCAAAGCAGAATCTAAATGATTAGGCGTATAGCTTGACCAATTAGATCGAGATTGATGTCTTGATACTGATATGCTATGGGTTTTTCGACTAGAGTCGCTACTATGTTCTGTAGCTGTTCCTTGGTCTTCATATAAAAGTGATACTGTTGTGTCTACTGCAGATATATCTTCTACTACCCTTTTCATTACAGCACGTACTGTTCTTGGTTCAATAGTATGCAACCAATCTCTTGTTTCAATGCTTTTCCTTAGCATTTGAGAAACATTTAGCCCTTGTATTCGCACATAGCAATTTAACAACTCTTGTGCAGATTCTTGCATGGAAGCATTAATTTCACTTTCTGTTGTTAAAGTTGAACATTCTTTACTATTTATTTTAAACAACTCGTCAGTTAATGATAGAATATATTGGACGCTTTCATTTTGAAAATCAAGACAAAACTTCGAAAGCAATAATAGTAATGTAGGTGGAATTTTAGAATCTAAACAATGGTTTGCACAAAAACTTCTAGCTGTAGCTGTTATATGATGGAAAAAGCAAATTATAAGTCCTTCTCTAACATTATCTATGCAAAAACTATCTCTAAAATGCGGTTTCTGCGCAAAGGTTATATCATGTTGTATAAATTCTACCAAATCTTGCAATACTCCTTTTACTTTTTCTACAATGTTCATTAATAATGTAGTTAACATTTCATTTAAATTTTTAGTTGATTCATCTTGCAATAATTTTGTTGTAGTAAGACTCTGTCGCACTTTAGTTAAAGCATCAGTAAAATGAATTTTTAATACTTGCAGATGTGCTTTGCATTGTTTTCTTCCTGCATTAATTACAATATCTGTCCCAGAAACACCAAAATCTATATTTCTGCATAGTGTATTCATAGCCTGTAATCTTCTATAAAATCTATCTAATGCTTTTACTAATATACTAGTATCACCAACATCTTGTTCAGAATCCACTTTGTTCTGAACTAATTCAAAATATTTTTTCATATTCTGAGCAATAAAACTATTTAACTCTGTGTCAACAAAATTTTCAAATATTTCACTAGTTCCCAGACTTCCTGCATTATGAAACCTATTTGTAATGAACATATCATGAAATGAAGCTACAACTAGACATAGATCACTTAAAAACCCAGAACATCCCAAGTCTACGAATTCTGTTATCTCCCTTTGCTCACTTTGATCTCGTAACAAAACTAATTGTTCACTAAGGCGTTGCTCTGCACAAGCTAAAAATTCCTCGCACAATTCTTTTGCAGGTTCTTCCAATTGTAATAATAAATCAACAGATTCTGCCAATTCTTTTGCAGATGCATGGGGGTTGTTGAATTGATGTCGAAGTTTAGTTTTTAACTCATTCAATATTATTTCACAATCTTTTTGAATTCCTTGAAAAGAAGGCATTTTACCATATTGCTGAAGTACACGTTGTGCATGCAAATAATCATCTACAGCTTGTCTATAATTGTTTTCTTGAATTCTTGCATTTAAAGTGCTTGGTAGTTTAAATAAAAACTGCAATCTCTTCAATAGAGAGTGAACTCCAGATAATTTGCTTATTTGCTGCCTTGTATCTTGCAATGTATATGATATTTGATCTGAGAATGATGTGATAGAATCCATATTGGACGCTAGTAAGTCCATTTCATTCTCCATTTTCTTAAAGTCTGTTTTCATTTTGCGAATTGTGTCAGTTGCAGATATAAATTTGTTATAATTCTCGTAAACAAGAGTTTGCATATCAGAATGCAATGTTTGAGTGTCTTTTACAATTTCTGTTTCTTGATCCATAATTTGTCGCAAAGAACTTTCTTTGAACAACTTTTCTAAATAAAGATTAGCGTTGAAATTTTGCCCATTTATATCTAGAGCGTTTGTAGTATTCTCAGTCATCTTGATTTATTGCAAAATAATTAATTTATTACTAAAATATATTCAACTTGTTTTAACAGAGTCAAAATATGATAACGTAAACCACATAAACGTCATTAGCTGTCAGAAGTGACGTTTTAATTTTCTTTAGTCAAACACCTAGAATCAAGTTAATGTAAAATTATACACTTGATCGTGTTTTCGTCGTTTTAAATCGAATTGAATGATTAAATTACAAAAATTGTACCGGACTTAACCTCTCTTTTAACTTGGGTACACTGCCTACAAAGGCAATAAGAAATCGATATTTTGTTAGAACATATGTTTTATTATAATGCTATAAGTTATCTAAATGAATTACAGAGCCTTGCATTATGATATTAAAAACAGAAATAATTTCTGTAAATGCTAAATATTACTGCACAATCAAATTAAAACGCGAAAAGTAAATTCGCTTAGAAGTAATATTTTAATGTTGATAACCACATATACTATCGGCTGATATTGACGTAAGTTGTTAAATGATAACTGTTTTAATAAAAATGCAATTAAACTTATTTTGTGCAATAATTTCCATATTCTCAGTATTAAAATGGAATCTCTTTCACTATATATTGTTTATAATGTTAATACATAATCTATTTCTAGTCTTTGAAGCAAAATTTTTGAATCTTTGTGATTTCCATTTTTGTTAGTAGTAGGTAATCTAGTAAATAACAATCATTCTAGTAAGGTCTTTTCAGTTTTATTGAGAATAACGACAATGCTTAGTGTAATAGAATTGCTCATGATTTCTCCTAAGTTAGCACCTGTAAGTTCATATTTGGTATGTGATATCTTTCCTGATGCGCTAATGCTACATTTTTATAATTTTAATATGGTCTTTCCTAACTTTAGTAAAATAACATATTTTTAAACATACTTACAGACAACCTTCAGGAGTAAATTAGAGAATCAATCTACCGGTATGTCCAAACATGAAAGCGGAACTCTTCCATTCCTCTATTTAAGATTGTTTCCAAAAAAGGCCTATCACTCGTTGGTGAAACATGAACTATCATAGAGTGGAAGTAAATCGTAGAACTGCTTTAAAACAATTTAAAATTACACAGTATTATGTAGAAGCCAAAAAAAATTACTAGATTTTATCAAAAACATATAAATTTTCCAGCAGAGGTCTTCCGTGAGGATCTAGTTTGAGTCTTATATTATTTAAATTATCAAAAATATAGTTTAAAACGTCATAAATCCATTGCAAATTAAACGTAAATCTCAAGCTTTCGAACAGCAGTTCTTCATATCAGGGGAAAATAAATATAAAATGTTTTAATAAAAATTATAAATAAGAAACAGCTGGATTAAAAAAAATGACAATTTTTCTGTTTGTATTTATGTGCCTACTTTATATGTTTTATTTAATTATAATAATTGAAAGCCGAATTTTATGTATCTTTTTTAAAACAACAACTAATATTTTCGTTAATTTTAGTATTTATCATTTCACTAATTAGTCGTTTATTAAAATTGTGTTCTGTATCAAAGCTTACGATTTACTTTCAATTTTCAATTGATTTTTGACTTTTTTAACAATACTTTTTATAATTAATTTGAAGTCAATTACATCCTTTTATTTATCTTTATTATTATATAGCACTGAATAAGAATAAATTTATATAGTATTAAAAATAGAAAAGCCAGGTATTTCTGCAAAACAGACTGAGATAAAAACATGTCTAGCCCAAGCAGATCTGGTAAACATTGACATCACAATCGCCTGGGTAAGATTGCTAATTAGACAATCTTGCCCTCAAAAATGATCTTTTTAACAGGATAACAAAGGAAATATGAAAAAAATGAAAACCTATTAACTGGGAGCTTTTAAATTCAAAAGAAGGTGGTTTAGGAATTGGAAGACAAACCAAGAAAAATCCCATGACTAAAAAATGAAATTGTTCAAGTGAGAAACTATGGTGATAATTTTCAATAAAATTAGATATAATCATAAAAAGTTATGCTCATTTATATAGAATGAATATAAAAGACTATCCAATTTGTCTTTGTTGTGAAAATGTTAACCCTCTCCCCATCTTTCTCTATATTTTTACGTTTTCTTAAATCATCTTACATTAATTTTTAAATGGCTCTTATAAGTATTTCTCTCATCTCTCCAGCAAATGTATTTCTCAATAACCAATTAACCTTGAACCGACAATAATACAAGATACTAGGTGCCCGAAATCAATCGGAAGTTCATCACATAAGGGGGAGGTGGGGGTGAACATCATAAAAAAAACGTCAGTTCAAAAGTGCAATATGAAATTATCACTCCAACATTTTTTCTACTTTGTCAGCACATACAATAGGTCTATTATGTGGCACATACGTAGTAAGTTATTTAACAATTCTGTTTTTATGTTATTTTATTGGTTTGATTTTGTCGAATTTACTTTAACACATATAATCTATAGTTTCAATTCCTTTTTATTCTTCAGTTAATTATTAGAAAAACACAACTTTATGTCGAATCATTTTTAACTGATAGCACTGTCAAAATGGTGAGAGAAAATCAATTTTTTTAGAAAAAAAGTAATAAAATTTTGAAAATGTTTAAAATATAGAAATTTTCAGTAGATAGATTTAGTCGGTATTTTAAATGTGAATAACTAATTTGGTGAATATTTTACAAATGAATCAGATGATGGACAATTATTTTTTTATTCTACGTATTCCCTCTATCGACTAATTGATGGACCTTTCATTTAATATAATACGAATTAAAAGGATGATTTATTATTATATTTTAAAAATAATAAGAAGAGTAAAAACCTCTTAAATAAGCACATTTAAATATACCAGGAGTAATTCTTAAAACACAATTACAAAAAGACGATGTATATTGTTTATAGCACGGTTATCATATAATACGAGTCAAATATACCCTCACAAACTCACATTATTACCATCTTTCGTTGTAATATTTACTTACCCCTTAACTATTATTTTTTAATGTACTTGATACTGTGATTTGAACATTGCTTGTACAACTATATGGTTTTTTAACCATAAGTTAGTGCTAAAATTTTACATCAGTCGTATGGGATATGTACATTTAAATGTACCATTCTAACACGATCGTATCCTAATAGTATTTGAAAACATTATCTAGACGCATGCAGTCGAATTTTTGCCAGTTCACGTCATTGATTTCTGTTTAAACAAAGATAGAATCACAAATTTTTGTCAAAAATTGACCCAAAAATCAATCACGTGAATGCCAACTGGCAAAAATTCGACTGTAAGTTTCTAACATCAATTGTAAGTGCTCATTAGTTTTTGGCAGTAATAGGTTTATTGGAAGTGGTACTTCACTCTCAAGATTTTTCTGAAAAAAGTTTTTTTTTGCTATACTTAATTCATCTTAAGTTTTTGAAAATGTATATATAACAGCACGACTTTTCCTGCATATTATTATACCTGTTTTAGAAAAATACCTATGTATTTCCATTTTTACATATTTTACAGAATTTTTTGCATGTCAACTTCTCAATTACATTCAATTGCCTCAAGAATATCTATTTTTTAAGACAATCAAATATTTTATAAATAGTTTCTGTAACTCAAAATTAATGATATATTCTTAAAGAAAAGAGAGTATAAGTTATCAGAAAACTTAAGATTCACTATTCTACAGTTGTTCACTTTTCAAAATAGATAAAAGATATGAGCGATAGTTAAAAAAATGTTTTCAAAACAAACTTATTTCTTATTGACAAAATTTATTCAAAATGAATGTTGAAGCTTACTATTTACTGTTTAAAAATTATATATCTATACATTTATTTTTATTTTAGACTGGATGTCAATGATACTTTCCAAACAAGTATAGGTCAATAAAGAATCACTTCCACTAAAAGTTGTGTAGATAATACATTATTATATTGGCTGTCTGGGTGAGGAAAAACTAAAAAAACCAACCAACAATTACTGCTTGAAGTATCTTGACAGTTTTTACAGAGAAAAGTCTTTAAGGATCACAGAATGACTAAAAATACTCAACTATTTTGAGAAATAAGCAAAATACAGAATCTTTCTAATTGGATTCTTCCAGAATTTATTTATTGCTTACTTTATAACTCGAAGACCTATATAGTTCTTATTCAGATTAAGTATTGCTTTCACCACGGAACTTTCTTCTTAGAAAGGCAAGTTTATTATTTTTAAAATTCTAAAAATTTTAATTAAGTGTTTAATAATTATAAAATTATTTTTTAAAGTTACAATACCAATGCCATGATAAT
Organism: Enochrus cinctus; assembly: GCA_033557785.1. Lineage (NCBI taxonomy): Eukaryota > Metazoa > Arthropoda > Insecta > Coleoptera > Hydrophilidae > Enochrus > Enochrus cinctus. The sequence continues at coordinate 2,356 of JAUIMW010000075.1, read as the reverse complement.
TTATTCTACAAAACAGAAATTTGGATAGTTAATAAAATTTTCAATATGGATGGCGAAAAGAAGCCTTTCATGTTCAAGACTTTTTGAAGACCCGTCTTTATGGTTTATATACTATGTAAATATTCCTATTATACTTGAATATCTTCTTCTTTCAACTTAAGGTAAAACATTTATTTATAAATTGTCCTCTTAAAATATATTTTTAACCTAGGGGTTTCCTCTAAAAGAAAAAGTTATTGTATTATTGTTTAAGCTGTAAAAAATTACAAAGTGTGCTTGTGTAGGTTTGAAATAATATAATTGCTTATAATTTGTGTATAAGTTTTTACCTACTACATTACAAAAACTACAAATCTATTTCATAGTTGTATAAAAATTAATTAACTAAATATTAATGGTAATATATGTGCTTGTTTTTACTTGTTCATCTGATTTTGATAAATAGTCCATAAAGGAATACGGGTGTATTTTTTCTATTTCAGAAAAAAAAATAGTTTCAAAAAAATTCTAAAGTATTATTGGAAATAGCCGCAGTGATAAATAACATTTTATTATTATACCTTCTTTTATCATTAAGTTTAGGAACCTACAGTCCCATGACGTCTTGTTGATTTTTAGGAAAAAATTTTCCAGTTAATTTTTACTGTAATTATTGTTCATATTTTTTTAGATATAACACTGAAACATGTTTGCTAAGTCTCTTGATATTGTAAATTGCACATGGGAAAAACTTTAAATTTACCATAAACAATAATTAACATCAAAAAATCAATATTCCATACAAAATAATTCACATTCTTAAACTAAAAAAATAAAAAAATATTTAGAAAAAATAAAAAAAGGGCTTCAAAAAATTTGTTTGTTTCTTCCTATATGTTGGGTTTACAAATAAGTTTCAGCTGTTTGATAAAAGTTGACACCCAATAAGCATCATTTGCGGGAATATTTAATTAATTTTTTCAATTTGAAAAAAATTTGCAGCTGAGGTGCTTTTTTTAGAAGCATATGGTGAGGATGCCTTAAGTAAGAGAAGTTGGTACGAGTGATATTAAAAGTTTAAGAACCATTATTTTGGTAGTTCTTTTTTCTATTACTGCAAAATGACGATCATATTAAAATAGAAACTGTGAACTCCGACAAGGCAGATACTGTTCAAAAAGAGCTAAAGTTCACTAGGAGAGAATATATAAAAATCATTATGCAATTCCTATATTCGGTGGCACTATCACGCTCCAAATTATCAACTTCTTATTTGTAATTCCCACATTTCGGATGTGCAAGAACCAAGATGAAATCTCATTACCCTCATATCAAAGACGCATATAGGATTATCTATTGCCCACTAAATTTATACAAAGTTTGCAGCATGACAGATGAATTATATATTTTATATATATAAAATATATCTCAATAGATAAGTCTTGGGACAAATAACACTAGCAACAAATCAATACAATACTAATTTTGTTTTAATGTTTCAATGTGTCTTCTTGGTATTCTGTTGTATATAGAATAATAATATAATACATTAATTATATTATATATATATATATATATATATATATATATATATATATATATTTATATATATGCAATATTTTGAAAATTAGTTTCGAGGGAATTACTGGTAACATTTTTTTGCCGAACGCAGACGATCGTTTTAAGACGTAACCCGCTCATCAGTGCGAACTATGTAGCGTCTTTGTACGAACTATCCACCAAATTTGTTAAGTGGATAAGACCCAAAAAGTAATGTAAAAAAAGATATTTTTTTATACTTAAACTATACAAGGTGACTACAAAATTATAATCGAAAATTCAATAGAGCATTTGTTTATTGATAAATATTGAGAATACAACTATATTAAATTTAAAAAAAATTCTTTAAATTTCCAGTAAATTCAATGGTTTTGGTATCATTGGAATTGGTGCGGATCTATAAATACATACGATATGTTAAATTTGACCTTAAAGTGTATCTAAAATGAAAGAAAACATTTTTTGTCTTCAACACGTGCGGTGCGGTAAAAAACCGTGTATTAATAGACCGGTAAAAACGGTCTACTTGAAATAATAATAATAATCTTTATTGCCAACATTAAACACTTGTTCCAGGGTACAGAAAGCAAATATAATATTCTATGAAAAATTTTAATTAATTTAAATACCACCAATTGTAATAATAGAAAACATTATTTTTGACAAAAGGCGTAGTTCGGAGAGGACGGCGTCCCCTAACCGCTCTTCCACTCAAGCCAACATTATGTATGTGTATATATAGTGCATTTATTTTATCATTGGCCATAGGGATTTACATGGAAAAACTTGTACCTTATGTTAGTTAGATAAATCATTA
>JAUIMW010000074.1:0-28159 GCA_033557785.1 Enochrus cinctus | reverse complement strand
CAGAACACCGCCGATCCAACGTCTTGCATGTCAAACTTAGCTCCATCTGTGTATATCTTGGTGTAATCCTTGAAGTGGTTTTCAATGAACTGCTGGAATTCAATCTGGGCTAATAGTTCATTCTCAGACAATATGGGTATGCTGATATTTAATTTGGCTGTTACAGTGTCGTATGGGAACGTGAATATTGGGTGTTTGTTGAATTTTCAAAATGAATGTGCATGTTTACTCATATCAGTGAATGTCTCGGCTAGGACGGGTGTCCCTTTGTTAGCCCAGTAAGAATCTGTGAGATTGAGTAGATGGAGGGAATGTGTCATCTCCGGTAGAAGATACGTAGAGGTGATCTTTGAGGCTAAAAATTTGTTGCACAGTAGTTTTCTTTTGAATTTTAACGGCATGCATCTCCATACAAGAAACATCTGAGTCCAATCGAGATAGTATTAGGGCTTTATATATCGTTATGAGGACTGAAAGATGTGCGCCCTACATACTAAGTATGTTCATTGATTTTTCTCATTTTGTAATCATATAGTTAAGATGAGACTTTCAATTTTAGATTTTTCCTCTGAGATCTCCAGGCCATTGGTGGTAAGCAAGTCATCCATTGGCTTGACTGCTATGTCCATGCTATCCTTGCATTTCTGATGACTACGATTAGTACTATATATTAGAATGTCATCGGCAAATTCTTAATGTCTTGTGGCAGAATTGTGTTAATATCTGAAATGAACAACGCAAACAAAAGTGGCGACAGAACTGCACCCTGCTGTAAGCCTTTTGAAACTCTGCGTGTTAGAGTATTTTCATTAGGTTTATGTATTATATGTCTGGAAGATAATAACCCATTAAAAATGTAATGTTGTCATAACCAGGTGCCGTATCTGACGATTTTGTTTTGATTGCAGAATTGAGTTCACTATAATCACTATTTCACTAAATGGCATTGTTAAGAAAGATATGGTGTCTTCGGTCCAGTTTCCAAATTCTACAGGGGGTGGTGGTGCCGAGGGAGGGGCCAATCCGTCCATAAATTCTTCTAGCCATATTTCAAGGTTTGCATAGTTATTTTCATCAGTACTCTAAGTGCGAATGGTTGTTAAAATAAAAGAAGCAATAAGTTTGTAATGATTTACATAATTTATTTGTTTTTATTAGAGATAAATACTACAATATCTAATTAAGTATATATTGAGCATCCATTATTATACAAAAAACATACCTAGACGTTCAAGTGGCAGAAATATATAATAAAAAAGTACTTATTTAACTACATAAAAAAAACATGTTGACATTTCTGCCAGTCAAACAACCCAGGTGGAAGTTGGGATACGCAACAATAAAAAAAAATCAAAAAGACCCCACATGGGCATATCAAATGGCTATCAAAAAACGACACATTCAAAAATTCTAATTACAAAATTGTATATGGGATCAGTCATTTTTTTAAATAGATTCAATATAAATAATCTAAAAAAATCGAGTATACGAGAGGATCACTATTTTTTCTTCCTTGCGCGTGTCTACTTTTACGAACACTCACTTTTTCGAAGGGACTTTACGAGATCCCCATTTGGAAGGCACAAATACCTAAGTCTTAGTTCGTTTTTTTTTGGCACCCAAGAATGCAAAAGGTTTTAAACAGTTCAAGGACTAATAAAAATTTAAAAATGTTTATATCACTCGCACAAAACGCTGACTCGTGCTTTTGTCACTAGAAACACTTTAGGCTCATCTCCTTCTTCGACTGGCTGCTGCTGCTATCATTTGTCTTAGCATAGGTTCAGGACTACATACTTTGGGATCGCACTTCATCTTGCCATTATCCCCACATCTGAAAATATAAAAATTCAATTAATAAAAGTCGATTTGTAACAGAAATAAACATTCTCATTATAAGTACATACATAACAGAAGTAAATACTTACATGCAATGGAGACAAGGCCCAGAAGTTGACTTAATGACTTCTCCAACCTGGTAATCTTTACCATCAATTTGGCAACCTTTTCTGATAGCTCTACCTTTGTAGGCATGCGATAAGAAGTGTGGAGGTAGGGTGGTTGTAGTTGTAGTTGTAGTAGTAGTTATATTAACTGCAGTAGCCATGGAGACAGGACATTCATATCTTGGACAACAGAAACCTCTAATTGGTTCTTCATGACATCTTGGAATTGGAGGTGGACAACTTTGCTGTAGGCAAATAATATCACCTCTGAAGCAGAAACAGAAGTCGCATGGATCATCTCTTGGGATTTGTTGCGCTGAAACATAGACTTTACCACCATATCTACACGTTCCAGGGCCAAAGGAGTTTTGGTCTTCATCCCCATAATCTTCGGTTGTCGCTTGATAATCTGGAATTTCTTGCCCATGATCAGGGAGACTATGACTAGGAGGAACTCTTGTGCTTGTGAGTCCAATTTCTGGATATGTAGGGAAAGTTGGGTGAGAAGGATATGTAGGATGTGTTGTATATATAGGTGTAAATACATCAGAAGGAGCAGAAGTAGAAAGTTCACCATCTCTATGAGGTACTGTGCTAGTTTCATGGGTAGGACCTGATGTATACAAACCAGTATCTGTAGGAATATGTTCCTTTTCTGGTTTACTTTCTGTGACATGTGCTGCTGGCCTTTCAGTCTCTTCTTCTGGTTTTTGTGTTTCTTGTTCTGGTACATGCTCTTCCGGAGTTTTAGATCCTTCCTCAGGCATATGAGACCCTTCCTCAGGCGTTTGAGTTTCTTCATCTGGCTTATGCTCATCAGGTACTTGAGTTTCTCCTTCTGGTTTATGTTCTTCAGGCCTTTGAGTTTCTTCTTCTGGTTTGTGAGTTTCTTTGACAGATGTCTCAGTTTCTTCTTCAATAGGACTTTGTGTTTCTTCGCCAGTTTTCTCTTCTTCAGAGGGAGTTGCATCCTCTGGTTTATTTGTTCCTTCCTCAGGAGTCTCATCTTCAGGTTTTTCATTCTCTTTCTCTGGTTTGACGCCTTCTGTTATTTGTGTCGCATCGTCAGGTTTCTGAGTTTCAGTTTCAATTTTGTGAGCATCGGTTGTTTGATATTCATCCTCGTGGCCTTCGGTTACATCTGGCATATGATCAGGTTTGTGAGTTTCAGATTCTTGTGTTTCTATTTCAGGCCTTTGTTTATCTGCTTCAGTTGTTTCGTGTTCTTTAGATGGATGGGTTGGTTCTGCAGTATGACCCTCTTCAGTTATCTCTTCACCTGCAACAAATGCAGGTTTCTCACTTTCAGATTCTTCAGTTGCACTTTCTGTTTCAGCTTCAACTGGTTCTTGTTCCACAATATGAGGTTTCTCGCTTTCTGTTTCTTCTGTTGGATGTTCTTCTGGTTTTTGAGTTTCTTCCGTAGAATGTTCTTCTGGTTTTTTAGTTTCTTCCGTTGCATGTTCTTCTGGTTTCTTAGTTCCTTCTTCCGGATGCTGAGTTTCAGCCTCTTCATGTTCTACCACTTCTTCTGTTACATCTTTACTTGGTTTAGTTTCTTCTTCAGCTACAACTGCTGTAGTTTCCTTAATTGGAGATTCAGTTATTTCACTAACAGGTGTTGTTCCTTCATGAGGCTTGCCTTCAGTTGTATGGGTTTCTCCAGCTGGTTCTGAAGTATCATGTTCTATATGATCAAAAACTGTTGTCTGTTGAGAATGTGTTGTAATTTCATGATGCACTTCTTCAGTAGTTACTTCAGATGGCAAATGTGTTACATGTTCTTCAGAAGGTTCTGTGTGTGTTTCTTTATTCACTTCAGTTGCAGGTACTTCTGAGGATCCTTCAGATTCTCCTTGTATACTATGCGATTCCGTTACGTGTTCATGTGCAGTTGTTACTTCTACATGTGGAATATCAGTGTGTTCCACGCCAGTTTCAGTTGAAGCCTTTTCTGTATTAATCTCCTCTGCTTCAGTAATGGAAATACTTGGTTTTGTGGTATATTCTTCCGGAGCTTCGGTTTTGTGGTCATGAGATACCATTGTCGGCTTAGCTTTCTCAGATGATACTTCAGTAATAATTTCAGGTTCATGTCCTATAGGTGTAGTTCCATGCTCTTGAGGTTCTGTAGATAATTCGGGCTTAGAGCTTGTTGGTTTTGTATCATGTTCTTCTTTTGGTTGTTCAGTAACTGATGGAATGGCATCAGTTACTCCACTTGAAGGATAATGAGTTGTTATTTCTGTTGGTTCCTCGGAAGGTTTATGACTAGTAACTTCACTTGTTTGCTCTTCTTTTTCTGTCGAAACATGTTCAGTAGATTCAGGATGAGTTACATGAATTGGTTCTTCCTCTTCTTCATGAGGTTCAGTAGGTTCTTGCTCTGTTTCTGGAACAACTTCTTCAGTTGATTCAGATTCAGATGTTACTTCTTTGTGAACTGGATATTGAGTTGTTTTTTCGTGATCTTCAGGTTTTGTAGTTTCCATTTCTGGTTTGGTTTCAGTTGTAGTATCTACAGGCTTATCTGTGTCTTCTGGTTTATGCTTAGAATCTTCGGTAACATGTTCTTCTAGAGCTTGTTCAGTGGTAACATGTTCCGGTTCTTTAGTTATATGTTCTTCGCTACTAGGAGTAGTAGATTGTTTTGGAGTTTCAGATTCTTGTTCAGCAGTAACAGTTGTAAGTTCGGATTCAGTTTCTTTTGTAGGTTCTTGTTCTTGTTTAGGTGTCGTAATATGTTCTGTAGCACCTTCAGAAGAAGAAGAAGGAGTAGTATCATGATCATCTGGAATTTCTTCAGGTTTACTTGTGTATATATCTGGTTGTGTTGCATGCTCGGGTTCCTTGGAAGCATATGATTCAGTAATATCTTCATGTGCACCAGTAGTTGTCTGTTCATGAGATACTGTGGTTGAATGTTCTTGAGGGTGCTTAATTTCGTGTTCAACACCTGTAACATGTTCAGTTGGTTCAGCAGCTGTTTGTTCTTCGACTGGATTTTGAGTTTCTCCTTCAACAGGTTTTCTTTCAGTAGTGATATCTTGAGCAGGTTTTGCAGTTTGATCTTCTTTAAATGGCCCTTCAGTATCGATTTCATTTTCTTCAGGCGCAGTAACGTGTTCAGGTATTTCATTTTCATCTTTATGGTCTTGTTCAGGTTTCTTAGTACTTTCCAACTCAGTTGCTGATTCCGTTCCATGTGCAGGTTCTTCCGGTTTGGAAGGACTACATTCAGATCCAGATTTTTCTCCACAAAGTGGTGTTATAACAACTGGTACGATGACTTCTTCATGAACTTCTGGAGGTTGACTTTCAGTTACTTCAGGTTTAGTGTCTGTTGGAATACATGACACATCATTTTCATCACATTTAGTTGGTTGTTGACCTTCTTTTTCATCTTGGTCAGGATAAACAGGCAAACAGAATCCATCTTCACATCCTGTGCCTGGTTGTTTTTCACCTTCTGAAGGAGCAACTTCTTCTTTGTGAACTTCATCTTCAGGTTTGGTTTCAGTTGTGCTTTCTTTTGGACTTTCTTCCGGTTTATAAACAGGTTTTTCAGTTTCTGGTTGACCTATCACAACAGGTACTATGCCTTGATCTGGTTTTTCTTCCTCAGGTTGACCTATAACAACAGGTACTTGGTGGTCTGGTGTTTGTGAATGTGGTATGCAATCGACGCTATTTTCATCACAGGTTGGTTTTCCTTCCTCATGTTTAGGCTGTTCTGGAGCAGTTGGTACACAATCAACATCATTAATGTCACACCCTTGAGAAGGTAATTGTGGAATTTTGCATAATTCTCCTGTACATTCTGGAGTGATAATGGGTTCTTCTGGTTGTGCACATGTGTTTCCTTCACAACCAATTTCAGGTTGACCTGTCTTACAGGATTCACCTTCGCAAGGTTGTGGTGTTTCAGGCTGTGTTGGCCGACAATTTTCACCATTGGCATCACATATATAAGTTGGTAATGTTTTACAAGAGTCTCCTTGACACTCAGGCACTGCGGGTTCTTGACCTGATGGCTGAGATCCAGTTGGTACACAATTATTTCCAGATTCATCACATGTATAAGTTGGGCGTGCACCTTTGCAAGAGTCTTCTTCGCAACCAGGTTGCTCTGGTACTTGACCAGGTTGCACTTGTTGACAATTTTCTCCATTGACATCGCATGTATAAACAGGTTGTTCAGGGGAAACTGGTTTGCAAGATTCTTCATCACATTCTGCATTTTCACCAGGAACTCTGCTAGGTGGTTGTTGAGGTTCACAAACAGTACCAGTACATTCAGGTGTATCAACAGGAGCATTTGTTGTATCAACATGATGTTCAGGTTCTGTATGCTCTTCTTCTTCACCATGATCAATATCCTCGTGAACAATATGTGTAGTTGTTGGCTCTTCTGCGGGTTTGCTTGTAGTTTGAACTTCAGGTCTAGAAGTTTCTTTGTGTGGAGTACTTGCTTCAATTTCAGGAGAAATTGTTTCAAGGGACGGTATAGTTGTAATTTCTGGTTCATGTTGTTTGTCTGTAGTTCCAGATTCAGTGACTTCTGTGCCTTCTGAAGGTTTGTGAGTTGTGTGTTTAGCTTCTTCGTCTTCAGGAACGTGGCCAGTAGTAGCAGATATGTCAGTTGAACTTGGCTCCTCCGATATAGATGGAGTAACCTTTTCTTCCTCTGGGAGATGTTCAGTTGAGGCTTGTTCAGAAACTGGGGTTGTAGCATGTTCTGTTTCAATTTCAGGAACATGCACTAGTCCTTCTGTGGCAATTTCTGGAATATGTTCGTCCGTGGTTTCGGTAAGTTCTTCACCTTCAGTCAGTTCTTCAGGTTCATGTTGAATTCCTTCAGTGGATGTTTCAGTATGCTCTTCTTGTTTGCTAGGTGTTGTCTGTCCTATTTCTATTTCAGATGTTGCATGAGTAGTCTTCTCACTTTCTGTTAAATCATGGACTGTAGTGATTTCTTCTTTTGGATGGTCTTTTTCGGAACTATCGGGAGAACGTTCTGTACTTCCAGCTGCTTCTTCTGTACTAGGCATATGTAGCAATGGTGGAATTGTTGATGAAGATGTTGGACTTCTTGTTGGTTCTTCTTTAGTTTCTTCTCCTGGAACTCCTCTTGTAGGTTCAGTGATGCCTTCTTCAGTATGTTCTGGCTGAGCTTCTATTTCATTGTCGATTGCTGGTTTCTCTGTTTCATCAATCTTGTGACTTTCAGATTCCATTTCGGTTGTGGTTGGACCAGCTGAAATTTTTGTTTGTTAGAAGTTGAAACGTTAAAAATAAATACCATACTTACTGCAACTATATGTTGGACAACAGCTGTCTGGGCTATGATAAACTGGCATGCAATTATACAAATTGGATGGAGCTGCCTGGCAAGTTACTGACTCGCATTGAAGGATAGAGCTAAGACATTTGCATGAAATTTGGCAGTGGTTAATTGGTGGAACATATGTGTTATTTTGGTAGGTTTGTCCATCAACTAAACAGCTTCCTTCACCAGGAATGGTATGTTTAGGAATGGAAGCTTCAGTTTCTGCACCACTACCTTCTTCTTCAGACGGTTCAAGTTCAGTGCTTCCTTGTTCGTGTTCAGGTTCTTGTTGAGAAGGTTCTGTAATATGTTCTTGGGAAATGTGTTCTGATGTGTATTCTGACGTAACTCCTTCTGTTCCAGTGTCATTATCCATTTCTGGTTTCTCAGGTTCTTCGTGACTAGGAGATTCAGAGGATTCTGTTTCATGTGGTTCAGCTTGTGATGATTGCGTTGTAACGTCTTCAGAAAGTTTGGTAGTATGTTCATCGGGAATTCTTTGTCCTTCCGTTGGTTTTTCATATGTGTATCCTGTAGTTTCTTCAATTGGATGGCCTTCAGTTACATGCTCTTCGGGTACTTTTTCTTTATCAGTACTTTCGTGTTTAGGACTTTCCGTAGAATAGACATCAGATTTTTCAGTGTCTTCATGAGCTTGCTCTTCAGTTTCGCTTTCTTGTGTTATATGGCTAGGAACTTCACTTGTCACATCAGATGGTTCAGATTCTTTTTCTTGTGTTTGAGTTTCATGTGGCGCAAGGGTTGTTTCGTGTGGTGTTGTAATAGTTTGGCCTTGAGGTTCTTCATGTTTGGTTTCTTCTTCACCTTCAGTAGGTTCATGAGCAGGTTCTTCAGAAGGTTGCGTTTCTTCTTCAGTATGTATGGGCTTAGAAGTCGTTAACTCTTCTTTTGTTGTCTCTGTTTCTGATGGTTTTTCTGTTTCAGGTTTTTCTGATTCAGATTCTGATGGTGCTTCAGTTGCAGGATGTTCATATACATGGTCATGTGGTTTCATTGGTTCTTTAGTTGCAGCAATACCTTCTGTAATTATTTCTGGGAGGTCAGGTTCTGCAGTAGCACTAGGTCCTTGTTCTTTTGTCTCTTCAGCCTCTGTTGTTTCTTGAGGATGTTGTTTTTCTGGAGAGGCTTCAGTATGAATTTCTTCACTTGGTTCCTTCTCTGTAGGTCTGAGATCTTCCGGCTGTGATTCAACAGGAACTTCATGTTCTTTAGTTGGTTGAGTTGGTTGAGCAGGTTCATGTGTTTCAGGTGTTGTTACATGAGGTTCAGTAACGTGTTCTTCCGTTACATGAACTTCGGTTATATGTTCGTCATGAGCAGTCGTTTGTTCTGCAATCTCAGTATGTTCATTTGGTTTTTGTTTATCGGGCACGTCAGTAACGTGCTCCAATGATTCTTCTGTATTTTCAGGCTCATGAGCAGCTGATTCAGAATGATCTTCCGTTGGCTCAACTGTATGTTGGCTTTCTAGCTGGACAGTAGCTGAAGTTGTAGTTTGTTTAGGTTGTTCATGCTCTGGTATATTAGTAGATTGTTCTTCATGTGCCTTTGTTATTTCTTCTTCTGGTATATGCGTTGTAGTAGCTTCATTAACACTTTCTGTTGGCTTATGAGTTTCCTGTTCAGTTGGTCTATGTTCATCTACTTCAGTTCCTTCTGGTTTATCAGATTCAGTTGGCTTATGGTTTTCTTCTTCAGTTGGTTTTAATTCTTCACCAGCTTCAGTCGGCTTGACCTCAATTTCTGTTGGGCTATGTGTTTCAATTTCATTTTCAATGTTCTTATCTTCTTCTTCCTCAGAAGGTTCATAATGAGTTTCAGGAATGTGGTCGTGCTCAGTAGTGTGCCTATCAGATTCTTCACTTGGGTATGCTGTGGAAAATTCTGGTGCTTCTGTAGGTTTCTCAGTCTTATCATGTGGTTTATAATGTCCATGTTCTGTTTCTTGTGGTTCTTGAGATTCGGTTGGCTCTTGTTCAATTTCACTATCAGGTTTTTGAGTTTCTTCGGAATGTGGAATTGGTGTAGTATGAGCTTCAGTCACATCTTCATGGCCTTTAGTTCCTGTTTCTAGTATTTCTTTTTCATCCTCTGGCGTGTGAGACTCTGGAGGTTCACTTTCTTTTTCAGTTTCAGGTATATAAGTTTCAGTTTCTTTTTCTATTGGCTTTTCTGTTTCTTTTTCTTCTTGCTGAGTTGATGTATCAGTTTCAACAGGCTGAATAGGTTTGTGAGTACTATAAATAGGCTCTTCGGTGATTTGACTTCCTGGTGCATGTTCTTCAGAAACATGTTGTGGTGTTTGTTCTTCGGTAACATGTTCCGACGTGTGTTCGTCAAGAATATGTTCTGTTGTTTCTTCTTCAGGAATATGTTCTGTTGTTTGACCTCCAGGGATGTGTTCAGGTGTTTGAACATCTGTAACTTGAGGAATATGTTCTGTTGTTTGATCTCCAGGGATGTGTTCAGGTGTTTGAACATCTGTAACTTGAGGAGTGTGATCTTCAGGAAGATGTTCTGTCGAGGATATATGTTCTGCAGGGGTATGCTCTGTTGTGTGAATATCATGTTCAATTGGTTCCTGCTGAGTAACATCTTCTTCGCTACTTGGCTTAGCCGTTGTATGAAGTTCGTGATCTGGTTTTTCAGTTTCTTGTTCCGATGTTTCAGTTGTTTCAATTTCAGGTTCTTTTTCCGAGGCCGCTGTAGTTTCTTGTTCGATAGATTTTGGTGTTGTATGAATATCGTGGTCTGGTTCCTGAGTACTTTCTGTTTCATGTTGTTCGGTAGAATGCTCTGGGTGTTTGGAAGTAAATTCTGTTGGTTCACTTGTGTGCTCACTTGGAATTTCAGTTTCCAATGGAGTTTCTTGTTCTTGTCCATCTTGTTCAGGTGGTACTTCTCCTGCAGTAGTGGCTTCTGTATCACTAGGATGTTTTGTTTCAGATTCAATAGGTTTGCCAGTATGTTCTGGAACTTCTGGTGTGTCAGCTTCATGCTCTGGTTTGCTAGGTTGTATTTCGGTATCGTGAGGTTCTTCTGGAGTAGCAATAGGTTCTTCAGGTTTAGGTTCAGTGACTTCTTCTGGTTTGTGTTCTCCTGTAACTTCTTCTGGTTTCTGCTCTCCTGCAACCTCTTCAGGTTTGTGTTCTTCTGTAGTCTCTTCAGGTTTGTGTTCTCCTGCAATCTCTTCAGGTTTGTGTTCTTCTGTAGCCTCTTCAGGTTTATGTTTTTCTGAAGATTCCTCAGGTTTGTATTCAGTGACTTCTTCAGGTTTGTGCTCGTCAGTACCTTTTTCAGGTTTATGCTCCTCTGCTTGCTCGGTTGCGTATTCGCCAGTTGGGTGCTGAGTGGTCTTATCATGCGCGATAGGCTCTGTAACATGCTCCATTGGAGTAAGTTTTTCAGACGGTTTATGAGTGAAATGTTCAATTTCTTCGGTGATATCTTCATGACCTTCAATTGGCTCTGATGCCGTGTCTTTGGGTGGTTCAGTTTCTCCATGTTCTTTAGTGGGTGCACCTGTAGGTGGAATGTGTTCAGGTAAAGCTTCAGTTGTATGCGCTGTTTCGGATGATTCTTCGTGATCAATTGGAGTTGTTTCTGGCTTTTCTGTTTCTTGGTGCAATGGTTTCTGCCTATCTTCTTCAATAGGTAACCTTGTCTCATCTTCAGGTTTAGCTGTTGTGTGAATTTCTGGTTCATGTGTTTCGTGATCAGTAACGTGCGCAACAGGTTCATGCTCTGTTGGCACATGGCTTTGTTCGGTTGGTTCATGGGCTTCTTCAGTCGGTTCATGGGCTTCTTCAGTTGGTTCATGAATTTCTTCGCCTGGTTTGTGACTTCCTTCGGATGGTGCATGACTTTCTTCGGTTGGTTCGTGACTTTCATCAGTTGGCTGTTGAGCACCTTTGGTAGGTTCATGGCTTTCGTCAGTTGTTTCGTGACTCTCTTTAGTTGGTTCAGAACTTTCTTCGCTAGGCTCATGGCTTCCTTCTGTAGGTTCATGGCTTTCTTCAGTTGGTTCGTAACTTTCATCAGTTGGTTTTTGAGTTTCCTCAACTGGTGTTTGGATTTCATCGGTAGGTTCATGACTTCCTTTAGTTGGTTCATGGCTTTCTTCGGTCGGTTCATGACTTTCTTCAGGTACATGACTTTCTTCGGTTGGTTCAAGACTTTCTTCAGGCACATGACTTTCTTCGGTTGGTTCATGACTTTCTTCTGTTGGCTCATGACTTTCTTCAGGCACATGACTTTCTTCGGTTGGTTCATGACTTTCTTCAGGTACATGACTTTCTTCGGTTGGTTCATGACTTTCTTCGGTTGGTTCATGACTTTCTTCTGTTGGCTCATGACTTTCTTCGGTCGGTTCATGACTTCCTTCAGGCACATGCATTTCTTCGGTAGGTTCATAGCTCTCTTCTGCTGGTTCATTACTTTCTTGAGTAGGCAGTGGTCCTTCTTTAGTTGGTTCATGGATTTCTTCTGTTGGTTCTTTACTTTCTTCAGTTGTTTCATGAATTCCTTCAGTTGGTTCTTGGCTTTCATCAGCATGTTCAGTCGGCACATGACTTCCTTTAATAGGAACTCGGTTTTCTTCTGTTGGTTCATGAGTATCCTCTGTTGGTCCATAACTTTCTTCTGCTGGTTCATGACTTTCTTGAGTTGGTTCATTACTTTCTTCAGTGTGTTCAGTTTCCTTATGGCTTTCTTTAGTAGGCACATGAGTTTCTTCGGTTGGTTCATGAATTCCTTCAGTTGTTTCTTGAACTTCTTCGGTAGGTTCCTGAACCTTTTCAGTTGGTCCATGAAGTCCCTCAGTTGGTTCGTGAGTTCTTTCAGTTGTTTCTTGAATTCCTTCAGTTGGTTCGTGAATCATTTGTGTTGGTTCATTAGTTTCTTCACTAGATTCATCGCTTTCCTCAGTTGGTCTCACACTTTCTTCAGTTGGTGTATGACTTTCTTTAGTTGGTTCATGGCTTTCTTCAGATGTTTCATCACTGCCTTCGGTTGGTTCATGCCTTATTTCGGTTTGTTTTTCTTCTTCAGGTTTATGTTCCAGAGAAGGAATTGATTCTTTAGTATGTTCTTCGCTTTCAGTTGAAGGTGTAGTATGCTTCTCTTCTAATTCTTGATCTGGTTTTTCGGGTTTCTGTGCATCGGGATGTTCCGTTTCTATTTCGTTTTCTGTAATATTTTCTATTGGATGTTCAGGAATTTTATTTGTGTCTTCTTCGCCATCGTGAGCAATGGTTTCAGGTGTAGTTCCAGCTGGCTGTTCTGTGTAGTGTTCCTTTTCTTCTGTTGTTTCTTCAGACGGTTTTTGGTAAACGGAAGGTTCGGTAACTGCCATTAGTGTGGTAAGTTCGTAAATGGCTGTTGTAAGTTCTTCTTCATTTACGTCTTCGCAGTCGTATTCTTCGGGACAACAGCTTCCTTCCTTCACTGGTAGCGCTCTACATTTAGCCTTGTCGAGAGGAGTTGGGCTGCATTCCTGTACGGCGCATACGATGTCACCCTTCATGCAGTAGCAATGTTCACAGGCATTTCTTGTGTCTTTCTTGACTAGAGCACCATCGGCGTATATTTCGCCTTCGTATGTACATTCATCTGTAGCACCCGGAGCCATTGTGGTGGTAAATATAAGACCTGGGGTAGGTCGTGGGGTAGTTGTTGTTTCCAAGAGCGGAGGATTTTCGTATTGTGGATGGTCTAAAACAAAAATATTTTAAATGGTACAATACTTATGAAAGGCGGAATTTTGTGGGAAGTGGAAAACTTACCGCAATCATATTTGACCGGACAGCAAACTCCTTCTTGGTAAACTGGACGGCAACCCTCGATGTTGAGGGTACATTCTTGCATCACGCAGGCTGTTTTGTTTCTTATGCAGTAGCAAAGTTCGCATGGTTTGTTTGGGTCTGAAGGTACTCTTGCGCCATCTGAGTAGAAGAGTCGGTCGATTGTGCATCCATATCGGTCTAAATGTCCAACGGATGTGTCTGAAGATTGTGGGGTGGTTGATGTCAAGAGTTGGACTGGTACTGTAAAGAATTCGGAGTTAGGCGTTTAAAAACCAATGCAACGTGGTTAAAAACTTGACCTATATCGAGAACTAGACTAGTGCTTGAAATTTTATATTATAGGTTGGAGTGTGTTTATGTGAGTGTCGTGGTATTACAAATGCAAAATAATATTCATTTTATTAAGTACAGAATGCAAATTTCCAATAATGTTAAAATTGCATCTGTCTAGCAGAATGAAAAAATGTATATGGAAGTTCCATGACCAGGATAACCATCTTAATATAATTAATGAGATCGTGACATTATTTTTTATTCAATTAAGTGATCGTAAATTGAGTCATTGGAGAGGAAAATCAAAGAATCGGTTAGATTAGTATCTTCTTCGATGAACATCTTTGTCGTGCATTAAAAAATGGGTTATACTGAAACCTTAGTCAATTTATTTTGCATCAACTAACATTTTCTTGCTAGATCGAGCATTAAAGTCTCCTGAGTGCATGATGCGTTAAATGTTAATGTCTTTTGCAGTTTTAATATTTTGAGCTGCTTTTGGTGGAATGAGCAAAACAAATTACTTACCTTCAGGACATGTTATGACCGGGCAACATTGGTCGGGGTGCTTTTCGACTTTGCAATTTTCTCCAATAGCCTTCATGAAAGGGCAAACTCTCAGGTAGCACATTAGCATTCGATTATGGCAAGTACAATTTAGGCAAGGTTCGTTCGTTAGTATCCTATCTCCTTCGTCGTAGTGTTGGAAATTATAATAGCATCCCGTCGAGTCCGCAACTGGAATTGAAAAAAAAACCTATAATTAAACTAATTTGAACATAAAAACAGTAATTAAAGTAATTGACTTAATATCCTGCTGTGTCTGGAAACAAATGTGTTATTTTATTTTTAAAGGCCTTATATTAGTGTTGTAATTGCCCAAATCAGTGTCGCGCTTCGTTAGATTTTAGCCCCACCACGTTGAATGTTATTTCTTGAAATAGGATGTCTTGAAAACATTTAGTATTTTTATAACATAAAGTTGTGGCAGTGGGGTTGGAGATGTGCAACTTCTTGCAGAAGCGCTATTCCTAGGCCACGAAGGTCGGTCATCTTAAGTTTTTTTATTGAGACACCAAATATCTAGTTACTAAAAGCTTTTTCATGCCAATACCCAACACGTAATTTAACTTAAAAAAAGAACAAATTAAGAAAAGATGTATTAATGCATTGTTTAACCGTCAATTACGTCGGTGTTATATCGCTTTTTAATTGGTATACATTATCGAAATTAATTGATCTAAAAAAGTGCCACTGATTTCGGGTTTTGGTCGCTAATACTTGGAACCTTGACGGCTTGTGGCGTCTTTTTAAATTTAGCTATTCATTCCGTATAATTAAACGTACTAACATACGGCCTTCATGAAGCGCCAATGATATCATTCTTGTACATTTTTTACCGAATCTTCTCTTTGTTAACAAATTGTTTTTTTTATGGAAAAAGCATTCATCTGTCAACGTTTAATCACAGGGTTTGCCATCATCACCAACAAAACTGAGTTTGATATTAATAACTGTTGATGTGGTCAAATTTAAATTTAGCCTACGAAGTTAAAAGTTTTATGGACTTCTTTCTTTGCTAACGAGGTAAAATCATCAGTTCTCTGAGGGTTTTGTAATAAAATAATTGTAAAGAGCAACCCAGATTGAAAGATTCTTCCTAATAGTAACTTATAATATACCGACAATATAAGACGAAAACGGAGTTAAAAACGAAATTACTATTTTTTGTTTACATTGAAATAAATTTCGATTACCAATTTGAATCGGTCATTACAAAATTTATTTTCATTTTTAAGGTCTAGCATGATTGTCTTAAAGTACATTCTGCTGCTCTCTAACTCGGACAAGCTCTTGCTATTCAATTTATAGGTATTTGTTTCGCTTGGTATAAATAAGGGTCTTAAACTATAGCGTATTTTCGCAGTTTCACTGACACGGGCAAGCCTTCTTAATTCAGTTATAATGTTTTTTAATAAAAATAATTAATTAATTAATCAAAAATATTGTTAAAAAGTCAAAAATCTAGTAAAAATTAATTATATTTTATTACTAACGTTTTTTCATATAAATATTTTTTAATTTTTTACTTTTTGATACTTGTAAATAAATAAATAGCTAGATTACCCTAGATGCGTCTAGTTCGGCTCACGAAAACCAAAAGTTAAGAACGTAAAAGCGAAAATGAAAATTTTCATTTCACTCTTAGTGTAAGTTAAATTAATTATAAATAAGGAAATTATTTTGATTTTAAACATACCTGGATAGTACGTGGGTGCCATTTCTGTACTGTCGGCAAGAGGGGCTGTAACAAAAAATAGTAATTAATCATTACGACAACCACAAAATATTAATTACAACTTTCACTATTACTAGCCATATATAAAAATGAAATTAATAATAGCTTGTAATATGCATGTCAAACAATATTTATTACAGACAAGCATTCTTAGTAATAATTTTGTATTCAAAGCTTGTATTATGAGTACCTAGAAAATTGTGTTAAAGTGTACTTATGTACATATGTTAATGATTTCTTGCAGGTAGTCATATTTATTAAGTGGCAGCTTGCCAAATACGCTATCCTTTATTCGCTTGACTTGCTGAAAAAAGGAAATCCTCCCAAGCGAAAATCGTTCGAGTAGTTCGGAAAATATTGCGACGAATTTCCAATAATGCATTTATTGATGTTTAGACAAAGCACTTGCGTCGTGTCGGCGAAATGATAAACGTTTTGCGAGTTCTGTAAACACAGCATTTCAACTATAAATCAAATAGAGTAACAAAGTTTCCGTCCCGACGGATTCCAATTCTCGTCGATTTGAAAAGTTTGTCCAACCCGATTTCAAAATCCAACAATTTCTGAAATCTAATAAAGCTGAAAACTAATTTCTCCCTCTGATATAGGTCTACGGTTTTTGATGGAATTCGACCATATCTCTATAATTCAAAGTTTCATTAGCCTGCATTCATCGGGATTTAATTGAATTTCCAGGTGCGCTATTTTTGAAACCGCTAAAATGAAAACTTTATCAGCGGCTCTCATCAAAACGTATTGTTGTAAAATCTAGCGAATTATGCAACTCTTTATTCATGTAGCTGTTACGCCGGTTGCCTATCGCAACGGATGTAATTTAAGCATCGTACGAGGATATACACGTTCCACTAAAAATCTCATTTCTGCAAGATTGTTATCGTTCCTATTTACGATTTTATTTTCGCAAAAACTAGTTAATTTGTTAATTAAGGTTAAAACCGTCGCGCCGTTAATAATAAAAGGGGGCACATAACGCAGACGTAAATATGGCGATAAGCTTATATTAGTGGTACTGCAGTAGTACAAATCTCTTGGCAATCATCCAGGGAGCGAATTAACTTTTAAATTAAAACAAAAAAAATCTACGTGTATGGTGTATGTAATGGAGTGTGTATAATCCGTGGAATATAACTACGTTAACAGGTTTGCAGCAAAAATATCTTGATGCAATTAGTTTCTTAATTTTATGGTCACCTAGAAAAAAAAGTAACAAACTCATCCTCTGCCAAGGCGAAGAAACACATTGAGTTGGAGATTTCATTGAGAATATTAATAGGCGTATCTCATAATACTGCATATTTAGATATTTAAGCTTGCTACTTACATCAATATTTAGAGCTCTACCACAATTTCATATTCCATATGGAAGAAGTGAATCAGTTTCGTAACATTTTACTAAAAATTGGGCTAAAAAGTTCAACAATGCACAGAATATATAATTTATTTTAAGTGCACTGCCACCAGCAGTAATCGCGCAATCTTTGTGTAATCTGTTTAAAAAGTAGCTGTAAACTCTATATTTAAACAGAACAGATGCGGTTAGTTCTGAGGTAAAGTAATTACCACCTATCTTCGATAAAATGCAGGATGGCTATTCAATTACCATAAACAAATTTTGAAGAACCGTTTGGCAAAGAATAAGAATGAAGCAATCCGTTCCGGTAATCTCAATCAATTAAGTGGAGTGCGGGATTTCGAGACTAATGAAGGAACCAATATTCCAAAGACGTTACGTCAAGTTATATAAAAGTCATGTCTCACGAACGCATCTGCATGCATTGGATGCCGTGAATGAATAAGTGGGCCTTCGCATTAAAATTGCTGACAATGGGAAATAAAAATACACGTTTTGCACTGTGTTACAATTATTCGGTGGCCGGGGCATTATGTGTGACAGTGGGACAGGGATCTCGTCGATTGCGATCGGGTCAGTGGCACAACACAAGGAAAAAGGACAGCCCAGGAGTGGTCCTGCAGCATTTTCCGCATAATAAATGTGGAACGTCGACGGTCCGTGGCTTATTGTTCGGACTGGAAAGTGAACTTGCAATTCCAATTGAACTTGATGACTCACGAAAATTTTCGCTGCAGGTTCTTGTATCTCCTTCGAGGGTCTTGTAAACAACATTGTTGTATGGCGATGACCGGTATTTAATGAAAAATATTGATACGTTTTACATAAATGTTTGGAATTGTTTGCGTGATGACAATGGCCAATTGTGTGGGTTTTCCATTTGATTGTTATTCTGTTTATATTTAAATTGTCACCTTGGAGTTTAAGTTGAAAAATCATGTGTAATAGAATTTAATAATGATCAATTAGAGAAAATTTGGAACATTTTGGTAATTCCTTTTTTGTTCTTAAAAGTTATGGTTATCATCTATAAAGATCTACTGGAGCAATGAGTAAGAGCAATGGTATTTTAATAGAAGATCGATACAAAACGTCGACAACTAGCGAACACACTAAGCAGCATTCTCTTGTAAACGGAAACATAAAACGCGCAAATACCAATCAAGTTTGCCGTGCTCATCTAGATCCGCATAAGGCAGTAGCAGGCAGTCGGTTACAAAATAGTCGGCGAATAGCTACTGATCTTGAGAGTACCGTTCTGACCCAATTTCGGCACTTCATTTAAATTCCTGCCTTGAAGTCGAAAATAAAAATGCAATAAAAAATCTAAGAGCAAAGTAAAAAATAACGTTTTCCTGCTCCGCACTTGTGCCGCGGACGCATAACGATGCAAATGAATTTGAAATTAAGATCAAGATGGCTCGAGATCAAGCGATGAACACGCGCTAATCAGCCAACCATGCCAAAGCAGCTGATGGCACTAAAGTTTCCTTGTGCACGAGATTGTCTGCAATTATTGGAACAAATGAAAACGTCGATCTTCTTAAAATTTAATCTAGTGACCGAAATTCCTGCATCAAGTAGATTAAATTTATTGTCACGATAGTTATTAGAATGGAAACTCATCGTGCTCAATGCTTCTAAATTAAATAATCATGCGTTCTTGATATTTCGTATACTTTTGCTTGCACTTACAGGAATTTAAATAATTATCTTCATGGGAAGATCTTGCTGTGAGATCTAAACGTATGGATTTGGGTCAATGTTTGTATTTACTAGCCATCATCTTTTACTTTGTATGCAATATTTCGTTGCTTTGGGATATTTTCTAATTAGAACTAGTGTAAAAGCCTTGAAGTATTTTACGTATTGGAGCACCCTCACCAACATACATATAGAATACCTCAATTCTAAAAAAAACAAAAAAATTAATTACAAATTTTATGTAAACACCTGTTGAATTCCCAAAGTAATGGCGTTCAAAATTGGGTCAGAACGGTACTCTCCGTAGATTCTAGATTTGCCGAGTGCTTATCAATCGGTCATTCCTTCCGCTGGTTGTCCGTCGCCATCCAGATTGAATCGAGATTAGAATTTTTCATTTTCTGCGAGCATTCGCGTAACGCGGTTTGCACCAGCGCAGAGTTAACTCTTTAGAACTGTAATTAAAACAGGTGACGCATTAGTGACAGTAAAGACATTTTGCCAGGCTGAGCGTCGTAGCCGCCAGTCAAACTGGTATCGCAACTTTGCGGATATATTAGTTCTTCATCCGGTCATCGACTTCGCGTCAAAAGGCCAGTATATGAGCATTTGTAAAGATATTCCTGAGCGGCCAGGGTTGGACTCTTGCCCACCGGAAGATGAAGATTAATCCCATTGAGTCGCGACCATTATTCATTTGAATAGCGCATAAGTAATCGGGAAGCCTACAGAGAGGAAAAAATTGGAAGAAATCAATTTATAACTGTTTCTTGTCTCATCAGAAAGACCATTTGATTACCGATGTTATCTAGAACCCATTTGTGTCTTGGTATATCTGGGATCTAAATGTAAGCACCATTATCGAATTTTAAGTGTATTGCCCCTAGGTTTTTGCCAGGTAGCTGCGAGAACGAGCAAGTATGATAAGAAAGATAAAAATGCAAAATCAGCACTCAAGGAACAGTTATGCGAAGCTGTGCAAATGCTCAATCAAGTTAGCCGAGAGACATCGTTCACTTGCATTCAAATAAGAAGGTCGGAATGCCTCTCGCAGGTTGGAAGCTTTCCTTATTAAATCAATTACCACATGCATTACGGATATAGGAAAGATTTATTCAATGGATTATGGCATAAATTGTTTCATTTAAATAAATGTCGAAGCATCAAGATTAAGTTTTGTTTTTTTTTTCAAAGGCAGCGCTTCTGCTTTTGATAAAAAAGAATGAAACAGAGAAATGTTCGCATTAAAAAGCTTTATCCCACTGACAAAATGTCAAGCTCATGAAACGACAACTGCTTGTAATTAAGCTGTTTCAACGATTGGATATTATTTTTTAAGGCAGAATTAAAACGGAAAGTGTAACCTTTGCAGTGATCCTGAAAACGCATGAGAACAATACGGTACCAAGGCGGAACAGTAATTTTATTACATAATTTAATTTGCGTAATTACTAAGATCGCGAGTCCGGTGCATCTGAAGAACGACAATGAATGAGACTTTTCCCGGGATAATGGCAGATACTCTTCAACGACATGCGTGTGAGTTAAGATCCCATTCGCTGATAGAGGGAGTAACAAACAGAGTGAAGTCGTCTGCGAGTTGTTATGTCATTTGCGTGAAGATATCACTGGAAAGTTCATTACCATCTCGGCAGTTATGTTATAAAGCGCATAATTGTACACCTAGGTTCGAGTTGAATGCTTCTTTCTCAACATACGACGAGTGCACACGGCAGTAATTGCGGGTACGCGAAAAGAGGTTGGTTTTATTTTACTTGGCACGGACCTTTTTTCCTCTCTTAGACGCTCATTTACATATCTAGTGTCAACATCTGTATGCATCCAGGAATGCTTTTATACATGGATGACCGTACATATGGACAGATTGCAATTTTTACTTGTCTAGACTCTGCAGTCGCGAATAATAATTAAGGATACCAGCCGGAAAGGCTGAGACTTCTTAGTACGAGATGCTTGGATGCTCTTGCAAAAAAGAAAAATTAGTTATACTTGGAGTGGTATGCAGAAAAATTGATTTGCATGGCTTAAACATTCTGTGGGGATTGGACGCAGAAAATCTCTAGCGATTCGAAGAAAAAGCACATTACTCCATAAGTACTGTTGCTAAGACGCGAGGAGTGACTCACGTGACATTAAGTTTACAATTGTGATAAATTGCCCACTGAATATGTCTCGTGATACACAAAAATAAATAAAACTAATGTTACATGTATGTCCATATATACAACAATGAAATGACACAATAAACACCTACATCTTTCGAGGCTTTAAGGAAGTGTCAAAGCTTAAAAACTTGTTGGGATACGAACTTTCGCTGTACGAGGTACTAACTCCGAGTAGTACATTAATTAATTCAGGTTTTGATTTACTTCTTAAGCTTAATTTATAGTGGAGAAAAAAATGCCAAGAACGAAGAAGTCTTGATGACATAATTGGCATTAAGCTACATGGTTATTAAAAGTCATAATCGTATTTTTTCGTGTAGGTCAAGGAGCTTGAAACCCACCCACCCTGGTGGGCAGAATTTATTGCATAATTTTAGTTTTCTTTAATTATGTAATTGTTTTGGCTGCTTTTACTTTACCCTTCTCTATTACTAAAAAACACGTGAGCAATTTTAAGGCAAAAAATGAAATTTCGCAAGAAAATTTCAAGAGCAACACGAACTTAAAAATAATTTCTTTGATGATCATCTTTGAGCAGTATTAAGATGTTGTCTGTGTATTTTACATCGTTCGTTACTCTAATTGTATATTTAAAGGCGAAGCAATTTGCCCATCAATGAAGACTGTTTGTAAGTAATTTCATAGTAAACAGTTTAAGTATTTTCTGCTCAATTATAATAGCTCGGCGGGTCCAAGGCTGTAATTTAACTTGATCGTATTGTCTCGACTATATTGTAACGTAATTGTTTGGTACAATTATTTAATTAAAGTTTTTTTCTTTTTTACTTGGTGCGTTATAGCAGTAATAGCTATAGAGCCCATGTGAAAGCCTGAAGTGCCCTTCAGGTACACTTTTGATAAGTTAATGTTTTAGGTTAAATGTAATCAAAGGAAATATAAAAATCATACATCTCTTTTGCCTGGACACCTCTTTTGTGCGGGCACTTTTAGCCCATTCTTTAATTTAGATTAATAAACGTATAATAAATATAAATTTTGTGATAGAAAAAGATATGGAAATACTACTCAAAATTGTAATCAACTTTAAGAAACTTTTACTTGCGAGCTGAAAAAAAAATGAAGTAAAAAGTATGCAAATTTATCTATTTTTGAGTTGAGTAGTAATAAAACGAACACAAAGTAAATAAAAATATCTATTATATAATATTTTGGTTTAGTTTTTAATATTTTTTTGAATTTAAAAGCTACCTAGAAAAATCAATAACCGTAGAATCCAAAATTGTAAAAATATACTATAGCCTACTTCTTTTTATGAAAGTTTCTTGTAAATTGTATTTCTGGCGTATATTTCCCTGTTGTATGTAAATAATAATATTGCACTTCTTTTGCTAGAAGACCTCTCTTGAGTCTACTCTTTTATCCAGTTCCGCTGATGATTTCATAAAAGTACCCAAGTTTAAAATAATACAAAGGGAAACAACACCACTTACAACTCAATTAAGAATAGAATTTAAAATTTTGACCACACAAACATAGTGTTGATAACTTAATGAGCAGATTAGGTGTGCTCTTCGTAATTAACAACAATAATTTACATTTTTAATGGTACAATTATAATACGCAAGTTGTTTTCCGAAGCTAGTTGCGCCAAGTAATGTGGCTATTTGCGCTGAGTACGAAACTGGTCATAATGTCTTTGCACTACTTTAAAATGTTTGCAATTTCACTTCAACAAAATCTAGGTTTCTCACCTTGTTCTCGAAAATAGGATGCGTGGGTTACTCCACAATTTTCAGCCGTTATTTTGGCCAAGTTTGGAAGCAGTTTAATTTTCATCTTAAATGATCATGTTTTGCAATATTTAAGTGGGCCAATCGGCTCCATTTACCACGAAAGAATTGCATGTGCAAGTACTCTAGAGCTTAACATTTTTATTTCTAAGAAACGACTCCTTATTTTGAAGTTCCCGGCCAAGAAACTGTAAAAAACAGAGATAAAAACGAAAAATTCCGTATTAAGTGCTCACATAACCACAGAAAAGGTTATTTAATTTAATGAAAATTTCGCTTGGCAAAAAATAACCGCAACTCCTGCAAATAAGGTAAAACTAAATGAAGCACTTAAAGTGCAAATCTGCATAATCGCTAGGCTAAACCTCGGAAAAAAGATAGCAGCTAAGCCGCAAGCTCATTTATATTATAATAATGAAATCGCCGGAAGAA
Organism: Enochrus cinctus; assembly: GCA_033557785.1. Lineage (NCBI taxonomy): Eukaryota > Metazoa > Arthropoda > Insecta > Coleoptera > Hydrophilidae > Enochrus > Enochrus cinctus. Next base: position 5,042 of record JAUIMW010000074.1, on the reverse strand, counting down.
AAAGAAGTCGATTTGGTGCCTCACATTCTGAAAGGAGATTCCATCGGAATAACCGGCAAGATGAGAAGATAAGCCGTGGGTAAAAATCGCACCCATTGTCATTAACGTAAGTTATTGGTCGTGCATCTTCAGCGTTATCATATACATATAACCTAACGGGAATTGGCGGGTTACATAAGCCAGCGGCCGCGGAGTATCGTAATTTACATCCAGAGGAAAAATGGCAGCTCTTTGCATACATTAACGACGGAATCCAGACGAAACTGTGCTTCTCATTGGCGTGGGAGACGCACTTCTCTCTTGGCTGCACATTTACCGGCAAATCTAAGCACGCTACCTCGATTATCTTGCTTCGAGGTACTATTGGTTTAGTGCTGGCTATTACCTGGGATAAGCGTTTAAATTTCTTGTAGTACCATCGCTGGGGATTTCGAGTAATCTAACTGTTTACAGGCAGAAGCTGTTTCGCCACAAAAGTTGAAAATAAAAAGTGTTGGGGACTTAGACGCTGGGTCAAGCTACGAACCTGGCTTTCAGAATCACACACACGAAGTTATAGCCCTGTTCGTGTAACTCGCTATGAAGTTATTGCATTTTTTGTAGACTTTTATGGCTCGTAAAGTTAATATTTTACTGACTGATTTAACTCTACAGTTAATTTTGCGGAATTGCTTAGCGAGAAATCTAAAAAGAAATTGAATTGTTGTGGGTTTAAGTACTGTATTTTCTAGGTACCATTAAGCTGTTTAGTTGCCGATTGTTTCGGCTATTACTTTCTTTTAGTGTAACAAAAATATGATAAGATTATTGAATAACCAATAATAATATCAAGAGTACGGAGAAGTGATTCATCCTAAATGTAATAAGCTACTCGTGGATAAGCTACAATTGGAGGAGTATACTTAATTAGAAAAGCAAGTCTTAGCACTATTATTCCATTATTTCACCGCCCTTAACAAATGTTCCTCATAAAGCAAACCAAATTGTTCTCTTGGGTACTTACCAGATGTGACGAATGTGGGGAGCAGAGTAGCGAGCGCCACCAGGGCTCGAAGCCCTGAACTCCGCGCCGACATGGTGCGACCTGGAACAAATAAGAAAAATCGCCATCAATTCACCATCATTCACATTTTGATTGGGGAAAGGGAATAGTAACATTGACATTGACCAGGCTTGCAGAGCGGCAGCCTCTGGTCGTAAATGAGCTTGAAAGTTATGAACCAGGGGGCGGACCGGCTTTCGCAATAACACGTGTGGTCTCCGTCATGGAAAGCAGTCCTCACTAAAACATTCGCTCCATAAAAACACGGAATTATACTTATTGACGCCGGCAACCGATTTGCTTGACTTTTATAGGCTTGTATCAGTCGGAGTCGATAAGGTGCTAGTGCAAATCACCTGGGAGATTCTCTACGAAAGCATTTGTTATCAAGTGTCTTCATCAGATATAAATTACGCATTATGCTGCGATTGTCAGCGGCGGGGTCATTCGTAATACGAATGCGAAATGCTTCTCCCCACAAGATTCGTATTATCTGATCCCCATTGAAAACAATGAATGAATATTTGATGAGGAGATCATTAGCTCACGTATGAGCGCGTAAATAAACCTTCCGAACTGACTCTAGTTCTAATATGTATTCATAAGATTCGCATTGTGGTTTTGAGCACGTAGTTGCTTCTAGTGTTTCCCTTTTGATCGCTCTGCCATAAAAATGGAAATTTAACGCATCTGAGCAAATAAAATACATATTAATATGGACCGGGTACGTTGAACCACACAATGTACACACATAGAGAACTGATTCGGAATTGCCTTCGAAATAAATCGCGAATACGTGGGAACCGCATTTGTTTCAAGACGCGGTTTTAAATTCATTTAACGGAGCTGCCCTCGTGAATGATGATTTAATAGTTGTTTATGAAATGCTTGTTCGCTTCGTGGGGAGTACTTGTGGGTCAAAAGTGTGATATTAAGTACTACATATAATATTTCCCTATGATCATAAAATGGACACCTTTCGTAATTTTTCGCTACCAAACTAAAGACCAAAAAACTAACAACTGTTAAGAAGCCATAAATCAAACCCAGAAATAAATTAAATAAGCGCTAATTGAATCAAATGGAACCGATAAACATCCAAACTTAAAATGTTTACCGCTGTTATTCTTAATCGCGGCCATAAATAAAAACCAGCAGACGAGACGAGCGAAACAGGTGACTTTTCTCTTAGCGCCGTTATCTAAATAAATTAATTATGTTAATGTCTCAGGTCGAAAAGTGTCATGGATCACATTATTATCCGCGCTTTCTTAATGGCAAATATTTATACAGACAAAACATCTTTGGGAACAGTTAGGAAACCGGATGTTAGAGAAACAAAGGCCTGTATGTGGATGACCTGTGTGATGTTGAGAAGATTCTCCTTGTGGTTCGGTTTTGTTCTTAGACTGTGGGAGTTTGCGAGAGCGCCAACGGTACCGCGAATCCGCCCTTGACATTCGATATTCTCCGAAACCCGAGGCGATTCCTTAATTATCCTTGATACAGGGTACTACTTCCAAAGCTAACAAGAGTATGGCGTAGCATATCTGACAATAATTGAACATCTTCTAGGTCATAGCAAAACTGCTTGTAACCATTAATCAATTTAATAATTAGCGAGATCATTAGAATATTAAGCGAAGAAAATTTTACGATTTGATATTTGCTTGTGCCAATTAATTATTTAAATAACTTGTTTTTGTCTGGATAATTTGCTGTGAAGCAATTTTAGTTTATTATTGGTGTATTAATTGATTGCACGTTTAATAACAAGCAACTTTTTGAAGTGCTGAGTGCGTCTAAAAACGAAACAGCGCCAGTTTAGTCTAAATCACTTTATTCGTTTGAAACTAAAAGAAACAAATGTAACAAAGCAAATTAAATTATTAAACAGCCATGTTGCCGAGTTAAAACTAATTTGTTTGTGTAACGGCACTTCCACAGCCAACTTGTTTTAATTTCAAAACATAAATTTTACTTTTTTTCGTCTCGCTTCTTAATTTTTTTACACCTCTTCGTTTTGAGTACGAATTTACATGTAGATAATGATGTAGTCAACTTTTTATTATGGTAATGGCGAGCGGTTTTTATTGCTTTTGTGTCCTTAGGAAATTAAATTGTTCGAACAATGGAGTTATTACACCAGCCAGGTACCTGTAACGCGCGAGGGGCCGAATAAAGTAAAGAATTACGGCGGATCGTAGGCGGCGGAATAAGAGCAAAAGTACTTTTTAACATATTCATTGCGATTCCACATGGCGCTTATGGCTATCTGCACGTAGACGGCTGAAAGATAAAAATATGGCATGTTTAATTGGGGCAGGGTCTATTTTGTAGGCAATATCAAAAAAGATGTTAAAATAAATTGATGTAAAATGAAATCTACTTACTTGAACTAACACTAATCATTTCATACACTAAGTCGTTCTTCGTTATGACAGCATTGGACTATCTACCTATAAAAAAAAATTGTTTTAGTACAATAATTCCGATTGTATACGAAGAATATTTAATGTAGGTTCACACGTTATTTTAAAACGTTGACACTTAAGTGAAGTATTTGTTTGATCGTTGGGTATAATAGGTCTAGTTTAACTAAGGGTGACTTAAAGAATGGTTATTGTTTACTTCAGGGTTTGTCCACAATTTTACGCCTACTTTAAAACAAATATTGACTGTAAAATTAAGAGTAGGTCCCATGAGAAAATCAGGGCTACACTCTATTTGAACAAGAGATACAGTATTTATTCTTACATGATTTTTACTTTTTTATTCGAAATCATTGAATTGATAACAAGCTTTGCTGTAGAGCAGAACCAACTGACGCAGCAAGCAAATAAGTTCTGACGCGCAGATACAACAAAATAACCATAATTAGAGATAGCTTCAAACCAAATTGCTTCATTACTATTCAAAGTAACAATTAAATTATATGATATTTACATTAACGTGCGCATTTTTTGTTGTTTCACTAAAACTAATAAATTTGCTGTACAAATTAAAACTTTAATCTAATTGTTAAAGACAAAAGAGCTCGAATTGCCTTATAATTAAAAGAATGCAAAAAAGGGGCTAAAGTATTGATTATATAACGGCCTAACAGATGAAAGATGAGATAATTCCGAGGCAAAATTATGTTTGGTGTTTTTTTGTAGGCGATATTGGCACTTTTGGTGTTGTTACAGCATTGCCCCGGGCTCATGGTTTTTGCCGAGCGGTGTCTGGCCGTACTTATGAGTTTAAATACAAACTTCAAAGTTTGTTTTGGGCGTAGCCGCTTATGGCATATTAATAACATATTTGGGTAAAGGACGATGCTTTTTGCGATAAAATTGGGTTTTAATTTTGGCACGCTTTACTACCGCGCAAAAAAGGACAATACTTGCGGATAACTTTACTTTTAGGTAGACATCTTCATCGAGTTATTTAATCGACGTTCAATTTTGCTTATTGTTATTTACTTTGGTATATTGTATGGAATTACAAATTAAAAAATAACTCAAATGTTGCGAGCGTATTTTGCCAAATCACTTCTTGTTGCTTATAGGTATTTTTTTATGCTACGTAATGCTTCTTATGGTATACTATGTTTCAAGGCAAAGCAATTACTTCAATCTTCTTTAAATATGAAATTCATCCGAAATTTTAAACAAAAAAATTGGCCTTCGTAACGCGAAAAATTCTTGTTAATATTCCTTGAATTTTTCAATTAGAGCTTTTTGTCTCGCTTGAATTCCATGAAAATTTAAACAACATTCTTTTATGTATATCAGAACATCGATTAACATACAAACGAACATACACATTCATTGGTTGTTTCTTAGAATGAACCTCGAGAAATAGCATCTTTATTCAAAATCAAGTCTTACTTTCAGCATTAAATATTATTAGTTATACTTTAAAAGTTTTTTTTAAGTTAGATTGTCCCTTAATACAGAGCGAACGCGTTCCCCAAATTAATTATTCGGAACACAATACCCTAATAAATTCAGTGTGA
>JAUIMW010000073.1:0-28179 GCA_033557785.1 Enochrus cinctus | reverse complement strand
GGCGCCTGGAAAAGTTGTTGTTCTCTTTATACAGTTGCGGAATCTGCCACTAATTAAAATAAAATCAATTTGATTTCAAACAGGACACGCATCCGTATCTTGTGGAGATTTCGGGAGTTGAAACCATGTATTCGTGACTATCATGCTGTGTTCTTCGCAAAATTCGAATAGCCTATCACCTCTCTCGTTGCTCTGTCCGAGTCCCCATTTTCCAATAACATTACTGCATGTGAGAAATGAAGAACGTGGAAGACCACCAAAAAAGTTTGAAGATGCCGTAATGCAAGCAATATTGGATGAAGATGATACTTTGAGTCAAAAGCTAATGGCAACATTGTTAATTGTTGCACAGCAAACAATATCTGATCGTTTGAAGGCTATGGGAAAGATCCAAAAGTGTAGAAAATGGGAAAAAATTATGGGTTTATCCGGGACAACTATTAAAACCGACTGCAAAACCAGATCGATTCGGCAAGAAGGCAATGCTTTGTGGTTGGTGGGATCAGAAAGGTCTGGTGTATCATGGGCTTCTAAAACCTGGTGAAACAATTAATACTAAGCGCTACAGATAGCTAATGATCAACTTGAACCAGTGTTGTATGACTCCTCTTTAAGTTTTGGTAATGCAAGTCGTATTCAGCAAGTACAAAACTCTTGCTAACGCTTTAAATATGGCATGGCGTTCCCATTTGTGCTTTGTTTACTTTTTTCATAATATCATCACATTAAAGACTCCTCCCTATCTATATAACAAAACGCTTCAGCAGGACGTGCACAATATCTGCTACCGACGCGCGCTTTAAAACTGACCGTAATATTTGTTGGTCATTTATTAAATACAAACGTAATGAGAGTCGGACACCTGAAGTATTCTTGGATGATGCTACTGCTAGTGATGGTCAATCCATTGTTGATATTTTTGCCAGCCATTTCAAGAGTGTGTATGGGCAAGGTGATCCTCTGTTACCTAATTTGGATATTGATACCCATTACAACAATTTTATTTCGCTGGATTATATATCTACTGAAAACATCTCTATGGTCATAGACGACCTCAAATGTAGAATGATTGTAGGTCCAGACATGATTCCCAGTTATGTCACCAAAGGATCCAAGGATGCTTTGCATTTCTTTCCCACTAGTTTGAAAATAACTCGTATCGTTCCTGTATTTAAAGATGGTGACAGGTATAGTGTTGCTAATTAAAAACTTATGGAGAGTATTATTTATGAGAATATTCTTAAGTGTAAGTCATTTATACAGATTGTTCTAATGCTTTTGACAAGGTCCTTCTTATTTAGAAGACCGATGTCTATCTGTCTGTTATAATGGATTCGAATCTAAACCATACTAAGCCACCTCAGATATACCACAATGGTCCAATTTGGGACCACTAAATATAAAATCGTATTATGCTATCTTTGAGCTAGCTTTTCTTTCTCTTTCTCTTGATTTGCATTTGTTCTATATTTGTTGATTGTGGATTGTTGGTAGGCATTTAGATGAGTATTTGGGTGTGGATTATATTATCTTTACTTATATATGTACTTTTTATTGCTAATTTACACTTATATTTAAGAGAACTATGTGTTATTATTTTATTTATTCTTTTATATATATATATATATATATATATATATATATATTTTAACTCTGGAGAACGGATTTCTTGTGCTGGCATTATGCAACCATGTATTCTGACGCTACTTTTAATATAACTTGTGAGTACGTTAGATTCTTATACTCACTAGTTTTTAAAAGTTTTTTAAAATTAAGTGTTTAATATCAAAGCTACACTGCTCACATACTTACAAATCCCTATAATTTTAAATCTGGTTGCTTTACTTCCTGTTATTAATCGTGGTAATAACTTAGTTATTAGAAAGAACGTTTCTTCTTTGGTCAACATCTTACTCATAATGGTTTTTCGTAAAAATCTTACAATCTTAACTATTAAGTTTTCCGTCTCCAGAAAGACCGTTCATGAGACTCAATTTTTCGTATTGAATTTTACTCAGAAATAAATGTTTGCTCGACATGGGCTTAAAATACTGCCCACTAACTCCTCTTTTAAATATATCTTCTGCAAAAAATTTAATCGATACCTTGCTTCCTCTGCTATCAAAGAAGATTGATCCAGAATAATTCTTTCTCTGGACAGAGACAGAGTAATCTATTTATGGTGTCTTGATGTTGAAATTTATTTACTTTGAAACAGATTTGTCTGGTGCTGGTTATGTGTTTGCAATTTGAGTCCTGTTCTTGCTTAGATTTGTATGGACAACTTGAAAAAAAAAATTGCCTGGATTTGTCGTGTGTCGATTTGTTAAGTTTTAGGCAAGGTATGGTTCTCCCAAATAGGATTAATCTGTGGAGAAATCATGTTATAATACCAATTTTAAAATTATTTAAGCCCTTAAAAAATTTCGTATATCTTCTTTCATACTGAAAATTTTAGAAAGATTTATCAAAACGTAATTTGAGTTCTTTCTAGAAACGAACAATCTTCCGTCTAGTATATTCCTATCAGAAGAAGTCAAACTAAAAACAAGAACGTTTCCTATAGAATGATTTGCTTTGTATTTGACATAAACAGTAAAAATCAAACTTACGTGTGCTTACCAAAAATCAACTTCATCAACAGAGTTTGTTGGAATTTTCACATTTTCTAGATTAGAGGACATTCGTCTATCCCAGGCAACGAGAATTCTTTGACTAAAAATGGATCTGACTTTGACACAGTTTTGAACCTGCATGCTTTGGAATATGTAAAGCACGATGGTGTCAGTTCAACCGTATTCTTCTGGAAATTTCAGAAGAAAAAGGTGTCATTACTTAGTTTCAATATTTCACTTGAATTTGAAAAAAAGAAGTTGTCCATTTGTAGATTGAAATTTGGACGAGCCCTCGTCCTTCATATTTGTGCAGTACATGGATCCCTGTTGTGTGGTTCTGTATGATTGTCTCATCAATGGGCATCAATTAATGCATTTATTAGAATGATGTTTGAATTTTTTAGCTCTGGAAAACAAATGAATATACAAAGAAGAGGTGAGGTTTAAAGGCAAAGCTTTGGAAACTGGGCTCCATGTTAGACCGAAGAGAATCTTCAATACCCAAGTTCTACTCAAACTGATTTCTTATGCTGACATTATGGAACAATATGTTCAGTATGAACAGTATGTTAGATTCCTATATTTACTTGTTTTTCTTTCAAATTAAATCCCTATAAGAACTCCTTTCTATACTACTTCACTTATCGCTTTGCTTGCTCTCATGTTTTCTGTAAGATTACCAATATAGTTCGAAAATACGATATAATTGGATCAATTTGGGAAATATTTTAATGTTTCATTTTAAAAATATTTTCTTCTTTTGTAGACTTGAAAAGGGTATCTTATAAAACCAGTCGTTTTTAAACAAAAATTTAGTGTGGAAAAGCAAAGACACTCTGCTGATCTATTGCCTGAGGATGTCGTTAATTCTGTTTTTAATAACAATTAAAAAAACAGAATCCAAAAAATCTGGTTTCAACACACTAAACAAAATTTTACAATCTAACCAGTTGAAAGGGCAAAAAAAGGTGAAAATTTTACTTATTTACTTACTAAATGGATTGAAAAGTAAAAATAAAAGAATAGACCTCTTTTTTAAGTTTGTATTTTAATGTATATTAATTTAACAAATATATCTTATTGTGAAAGACAATTTAAAAATGCTAAATATTTCATGACTAGATAACAAAAAACAAATAATATGGCAAATGCCTTGGGCACGCAGTCAACAAAGGGTCATAAGTGTAGTTTTAAACCCATCGAAGATATACTTAGGTACGTGTAATATATATTGTAAAAGTGCGTCTTTTTGCCATTTATCAACTGCGTGAACAGAGCCTGAAATCAAGTTTTCAGTCCGTAAAGTATTCTTAAAGTAAATTGAACTATCAGGTATTCTCCTGTTCATTTAATTGCACTAGTTTTTGATATTTTAAATAAAACAATTTAAAACTTTTAAATATGAATATGTTTACAAGAAAATGGGACACACACAAATAACAAAATATATACAGAGATTAGCGAAATTGAATAACTACGAATATTTCTCCTGTTGATGTCCGATTTATTCAATTTTTCCTCATCGCTGTATATAGGTATATTCAGTCTATACATAAAATATACAATATCATTTAAAAATCTATATATAAAAACTGTTTGGCTGAATGTTTTTTTCCAATTACACGTTTTACTTGGAAGACATTATCTTAAAAATAAACGCATCAACTAAATTCGGCCTAGACATCAACATACAACAATAAAAACAATTTAAGAGGATATGTTTGAATAAAATCAACAGCAACAATTACACGCAAATGTTAAAATTTGTTCAGCCAAACACTTAAAAACAATTTTCAACATAATTTTTAGACTACGAAAATATTTGGCGGCAATGTTCTTTGTTAAATGAACAATTACGATAAAAACATTTAATAACATACTACATTAACATCATTTTATAATTACAATAAATAATAGTTTTATTATATTTGGTTCGGAGAACTGTTATTGCTTTAGTACAATATAAATATTTACGATGAATTATAAAAATCGGCAGGAAAAGTACAATAGTCTATTTTGGTAGTCAAGTATATAAAAATATTAGATGTAAAAGAGTCTAGTCAATCACCATCTAACCGAGGCATTTACTGCAAAACATATTTTTACTCCTCTTTTGTAATTAAATTTTCTTTTAAAAATATACTGCAGTAAACGCTCAACAGAACATTTTCTTGGAAAAACATTATACTTTTTCTGCAAATATAGAAAAAGAGCAGTTAAACCCTATTTAAATTAATTTATCTAAATATTAGAAAAATGAACTAAAACAAAAATCACCTTGTGCAATTCTGCAGTAAATTATATGAAAACAAGTTAACTGCTCTTCTCCTTAATAAATATGTGTATATATCCTATATAAATACATAGTTGTACATTTAAAATGTATCACAAAATTAGTGAAGCTATAAAGTCGCTTATAAATAAGATCCTGTACTTATGTTTATACGGGTGCAAAATAACACTAGTACCTTAACACCTATCGTAAAACCAAAACAAAAAGTACATACATTCCCTTAAACTAATCGTTGTTTGTTACGTTTATGTACTAGAAATACGTTTGACACAACCTTATAATTTCCCAAATATTATACCTTTTCGATACAATTGTTAAAAATATTCAGTCTTGAAAAAAAATGTTTCGACAAAAAAATATACAAATATCACGAAAAAAAATTCTCCACTCAATAAACTACATATAGTTTTTATAAAAGTATTTAATTTTTGGACTTTTGCACCTTATTCTTAAAAAAAGAAACTAAAATGCTTATTATACATACACGATATGAGGACTTATGTTAAGATTGCCGCTTTCAAACCGTCGGTATATATCTATGCAAGGTGACCAAGGAGACAAAGTTTGATACTCATGCACAACATTCAGACCAATTTTATGTGTGTCGTCGTAGGACAGACCTAAAGTTGTACCACTCGAACAAGGAACAGGTTCCCTAGCTAAGCGATTTCGACGTTTCTTCAAAATACCGCAGTAAACTAACGACGACGCCAACGCCAATATTATACAGGCAAAACTTATTATGGAAAGTGTGACAATCCAGTTTAATGAACATGTAACCACAGATTCTTTCACATTTATTAATAACATTCCTTTAACTGGAAGTGGTCCACTGCAATATATGCTATCTACATCTATACCTAATTTTAATTCTGAATTGTTATGGTTTACGAATCGCACATCACTCCCTAATCTCCACAACCATTGTAAAGTGCAATTGCACTCCCAAGGGTTTCCCCCCAATCTCAACGAAGTTAATTGATCTATCGGAAAGTGCGAAGCGTCTAAAGTTGTCAGCAGATTATTACGTATAGATATGTGTGTAACTTTACGATTACCGTGAAATAATCGAGTAGGAAGACTTTCTAACGCGATGTTGTCGTCCATTCGAACTTTCTCCAAGTTGATGTTATCTACAAACGCTCTTTGATCTATATTTGTTAGAAATTCTAAACGATCAAGTAGGAGATTTTTTAAATGAAACATACCTCTAAATGCTACTGAAGGAATAACATTGATGAGATTACCACTAAAACGAAAATAAGTAAGATTGGATAATTTTGAGAGTGAATTTGTTGGTATCACGGTAAAATTGTTATCACCAAGGTCTAGATGTAGAAGTGCCGTTAATCTCGATAGAGATCCAGGGTCGATTCGAGATATTAGATTGCGGTCAAGTAGGAGATAATGTAATTGTGGTAGAAAAGGCATTTCTGTTTCATCTATAGATTCTATTAGATTTTGGGAAAGCGAGAGGTATCTTAAAGTTCGAATGTTGGCCAGAACGGGTCCCGGAACTTCCAGAAATTGATTTTGATCAAGATGTAAGCTCTTGAGAAATTTCGTTTGGGCAAACAAGCCATCTTCTAAATATATCAATTGGTTACCGGTTAAATGGAGCGTTTCTAAGGAATGGAGCTCATGAAAAGCGTGTTCAGATATATTGCTTAAATAATTAAAACTCAAATTTAATTCGATCAAACCAGTAAGACCTTTGAAGGCGTCCTTAGAAACGCTCCCGATTTGATTCCAACTTACGTTGAGATACTTGAGGTTGTGTTGAGATAAGAAGTTAAGTTTTCCTAACGATACTAATTTGTTGTATGATAGATCCAAGTATACAAGGTTGTTGTAAAATGTTAGAGTGTAATATATAGTATAGATTGAGTTTTTTGAGAGATCTACATGACGAATTTCCGGGTTAAATTGTATAGGAAAAATTTCTAGATTAACTTCTGAGCAAATAACTTGTAGGGTATGGTCGTTGCACTGGCATCGTCCTGGACATATGCCTGTGGCTTTAGGAAGAAGTGTAAGTAGTAGAAGTACCCACACTGGTGGGTTTATTTTATCCCCCATGTTCATCTTTCAGTTTCTTCATTGAACCTGAAACAATTTGTACGTTATAAGCAATATGGTCATTGATAAAACCATGTAAGAATTATTATAAAAAAATTAATTTACCCGATTTGAAATATCCAATCAAAAATATCTTGTATATATCCTTCATAGTTTGACATATCCAATTTAGGAATCTAAAAATAAAAAAAATATTTAGTGTGTTTTCAGAGCAAAAATAACAATGGTACGGTCTGCAGATTAAGACCTCATGTAGTTGACTTATTTATAAAGAGCTGTGTTTATATTAGTTAGTCATTGGAATGTAACATTCCATTCAAAATTAGGTAGCACAAAAATATTTACCACAAATAAAACATTTTTGACAATCGAAGTTCTCTGTTTAAATTATTCGAAGAACTAGCACCATCCGAATGTAGAATACAGAGAGAACGATTAGTTTTTAGTCAAATCCCTTGATTCTCACATATTTATACAAATATAAGCAGTTTTCTTTAATAATTGAAGAGCAATGTTTAGCTAATTGTTACGTTCTTAAAATGGGAAGTGACAGCTGACAATGACAGGTTAGGCGGCGACCGTTTTTGACGTACTGCCAGGGCCGTCACGATAAATAGGGCTACTATGTCGTTATTTAAATATTAAGGTGTGGCCATCGCACGTGTTACGTTATTCTATAGAATGTAATCTAAATAGGGCTTAGATTTAGAACAATAAAATAAAGAACGCTTATCTCAATGCAGAATATGCATAGATAAATTAAACAATTAGTTTGTAACCATCCAACCAAGAACTCGTTATTTATAATAATTTTATTAATAAAAAAAAACAACGTTTGGACATCCAAACGTAATTGGCGTAGTCAGAACGGATAATTTTTCGTAAGAAAAGTTAAAGTGCAACAACACAATACGAATATTTCAGATAGGACTTGATCCATTCTGCCGAAGATATTTAACAAAATCAACCTAGAATTCTATGGACAGGACTTGATCCATTTTGCCAGGAATTTAAAGAAACCGTTTTCTTTTAAGACGGGACATCAGATCTATTTTGCTGAGGAACAAGGACAACACTACGACGAAGAAAAAAAGAAATGAAGTTTATACTGTGAGTTTTATATTTTATGCGTGCTTAGTTAATAATTTAAAGAAAATAACAAGGTTAACTATTATACATATTTATAAATATTTTTATACTTTGATAGTTGAAAAGCAAATGCAAGAATAATTTTTCAAATAAGTTTAATGTCAGCATTTATATTGCCTATTTTAGAAGCTTGTGATCTTATAATTAACCAATATTATGATTTTAATGGTGATACATTTTCAAACAGATTTTTAGTTATTAAAATCAAAGGCAAATTGATTCTATAAACTTGCATTCGATAAACGCCTTTTAGATAAATTTATTTTTGATAAACTTGCTTTCGATAAATTTGCATTCCCTGAATTTGTTTTCGATAAACTTGCCAGCAAATATTCAATGTCTGGAGTCTCTTTCATAAATTTGTTGATTTCTTCTGAAGAAAAAATTTTTGAATTTTTTGAACGTAAACCACCAACTCTCAATATTATTATTAATATTTATAGTTGTTCTTAACATGGAGTATTGATACACCAAAATACATCAAGAGACCGTTTCCCGAAAATGGTCCCGTTTTTTGTTCTTTACGCCAACGAGTTATATGCATTATTATATTTTGCTTTCGACCTATGTGGTATAAAACTAGCAGAGGTTCTATTTGCAGCTTCCAAAATATTGGGAGGTGTTAATGTGTCACTGATTTTCACATATTTTCAATTATTATATTTCGAAGCAAACGATTTGACGTTTAATGGGCTTCCCTCCAAAATTTGTTTCCAGACGTCACAGTCAAGTCGACTAGTTTGCACCGATTGCAGAAGATGAATCGGTGATGATATGATCTATTACACTGTTAATAATGCCGTCAAGTTGCCGCATTTTTTCTTTCGTTCAAAAGTCGGATATATATTTTTTATTTGCGCCCATGAGATTTCCATTATTGTAATAAATCATACTCAAAAATAACACGCCAACAAATTATACTTGAGATTAAAAGAAAACTTTTTGCCAAGACTCTTGTACTAGTACTATTTGAGTACTTAACTACGGTTATACTAATGATGGTCCGTAGGCGGACTGTTTTACTCTTATTTTTGCGCATAAAAACCCTTCTTATAACGGATAGAGTACATTTCCCACCAGTTGTCATAGCAACCAACGGATAATGAAATACCCATATACAATGTACTACTTTTCCGTACCACGATTTGGTTCATAATGAGTACTTTTCAAACTAGTCGTGGAGGCTATTATAGAAACCTATGCTCTTTAGGCGTTTGCTCTTAAATTTGCATTGTTTATTAATTAATATATTGTATTTAATAATATTTTTTATTTATCGAATTTAACCATTTAATAATATACCTACTTCGTATAGCTAAAAAATTATTAAGTTAAATACTTTATATTTTAATTATATTCTTATATGTATCCCAATTTTATTTGACGTAGTATTTTACATACTTATATTACTATAATATATCCACGTTTCTGCAGTAACAATTAGTGCAGTGTCATCGGCATACGAAATGATCGATTCATTCAATATTTATTTTCGAATAGCTTTGCAATATTATTTATTAGGGGAGGGGTCTGCAGTTTCCAAGCACTGATTTTTCCTCACTCTTAAATATAGGAACTACAACCGCTTCTTTCAGGCATAATGGTTCTGTACCTGTAGATATTATCTTATTAAATATGTGTTGCAATGGTTCTATTGGTATACGCGGGTGAAGTATTCGTTGAATTTCTCTTATATCTTTTATTTCTATGCCCTCTTCCACTATACTGCTCACTCCATAACATTTTTAAATCAATTTTCTACAATGTTCTACATCATAACATTTAATAAATTGAAGACTCCAACTCGTGTTATAAATAAAATCGAATAAAACAGTCAGTCATCAAAAAACTCGCTAAGAAATGCAATAGTTTCTCCAATGGTATGAGTTGCACCATCATGCTGCAAATAGCCATGTTGAAATTCATTATCATTTTGCTTCTGTACTTCTCTTTATTGACTCTGAAATTTTAAAAAATGCGTGCATTCGTTGGCAAATTTTCTTAACAACTTTTCTGTACGAATGTACCATTTTTATTTGAGTCAATTACACATACTACGAAGAACATTAAACAAACAATAATTAATATTGTCCTTCAAGGTGTGAACTGTTTGCATGGAGACTGAAATGTTATATATTGTAAAATAGAATTAATTTTAGGTTTTTTAAGTAGCCAAAGGCGGGAATACTTTTAATTTTTTTTTTTTTTTTGGTAGGTCCTTGGACTCGAATGTATTTTTATTTATTGTTATGACTGCGAAGAGGGCTCACAAGACGTAAGGATTTAGGCAACTCTCTACTGTAAAATAAGATTAAATTTGTTTATGTTATCCTTGCCAGAAAACTGAAAAAGAACTTTGTATTTACAGTGGTTAATAACTTTACTTGATTCTAGGTGTTTGATATAGATATTTGACGTGCTCTAGTTGTCAGATTTGACAACTAACTGAACCGGTTGAAGGTTATCAAACGCGTTCATTTGAAACTGTTGCGAAATCCCTTCTCAAAGAAATCGACCTTTCTAATTTATCGATTTGATTGTAGTAATCAGTTCTTCATCCTTAAAACAACAGCCTATTTATTGAAAAAATGGCATCAGGTCGCGTAGTTATTTACGGTGGTAGAGGAGCTTTGGGTTCCAAAGTTGTTTCTCATTTCAAATCTAATAATTTCGTAAGTTTAATTAACAAAACACTTCTAACATATGGTTAAATAAAGAAAATTTTCCTTTTTTGTTTTCCAGTGGGTTGGATCTATAGATTTACACGAAAACACCGAAGCCGACGTAAATATTCTTGTTGGAAAAGATGACAGCCTGGAGCAACAGGTAACATTTATTGTTGAGATTTCCCATCTCTTTAAGTGCACAATTCTCTTAGGCTCTTTTAATGCAAAAAAATAACTTGTATTTTTATAATTTCCAACAGGAAGCTTCTGTATTGCAACAAGTTGCCTCCGCCCTGTCAGGAAACAAACTAGATGCTGTAATATGCGTTGCCGGAGGATGGGCTGGCGGAAACGCAAAAAAAGGTAAACAGTATTCTTTCCTCTTATTTGTAGCTATTAAACTATGATTTTAATTTACAGATTTAATTAAAAACACAGACTTGATGTGGAGGCAAAGCATGTGGAGCTCCCTTATAACCGCAAGCTTAGCAGCCAATCATTTGAAAGACGGAGGATTGGTTACTCTCACAGGAGCTAAAGCTGCCTTGGACCCAACACCCGGTATGATAGGCTATGGAGTAGCAAAAGCAGCCGTTCACCACCTTACCAAGAGTTTAGCTACTAAAGAAAGCGGTTTGCCTGAAAATTCTGCCGCCATTGCCATCTTGCCAATAACTTTAGACACACCCATGAATAGGAAGTGGATGCCTAACTCTGATTTCTCCGCTTGGACTCCCTTGGAGTTTGTTGCCGAGTACGTATTAATTATTTATATTAAGTAATCAAGTTTTGATTTTTATTAGCATTTTTGCAAACGTGTCTTCTTACAAATAACTATTTGCTTTAGGCTCTTCTTTAACTGGTGCAATGGTAAAAATCGTCCAGCAAGTGGCTCTTTGGTTCAACTCGTCACCAAAGACAACAATACCGAAACAATCTTAGCGTAAACTAGAACACAATAGGTGCCAACATTTCATATCATCATTGTAGTTTCCATTTTCTAATGTATGTTGGTGATGGTGTAAACAATGCACATGACATAGTCTTTTTCTCGAATAAAAGTATAATATATAAAGCAGGGTCTCGATAGGTTCAATCAAAGAATACTCAAACGGCAATGTCAACGGACCAGATCAATGTTACATGTTTAAAAATTACATAAAATGTTTAGTATTAAGAGAAACTTTCATTTAATACTTGTTCTCTGTAACAATATTGACAATTTAGTAGTGATACAACAACAAAGTAACAGTTAGTTACTTTGAAATTATTAAATGAAAGTGCAAAATTGCTTCCAACGTATACTCCAAAAATTTTCCTCATTTGTCATGTTACTTTAGATTTGTTACATTTTGTAAATTTTATTACATACTTGTGTTTTTGATATATCTATATACGAATGTTTTGATATTTTTCTACTGTTTTTTGTTTGTTGTTGTATTTATAAATAATATATATGAGATTAAGCATTTTTTAAAAGTTTCATTTCTAACTACAACCTTTATAGTATGAAAAAGCTTCTATAAATAAATAGCATTTTTATTGTCCTTTTTAAAACAAAATGTTATCTCTCGTACATTACTAATATCGCAAAATATAAAACAAAGTTTGTTTAATTGAATATACTTAATCTATATTTATGCATGATCCTTTGAAAAAAAAATATCAAGATTAAAAAATTACTAGCAAACTACATAAAATATATATTTGCTATGCATATAAAGCCGATATACAAAAATAGTTTTATTAAAAAAAAAATGAATTGTACGTTTACATTTAAATAATTTCCATATAAGGGTTTTAAACTAATTATTCACAATAATTGTACTTACTGTCACTTAGCACTTTCTTTCAGCTTAAAATGTCTATCGTGATAAGTCTTATTGAACTTACCTTTCATCTGCTGCAGTTTTAATGCAACTAAGATTCTTGTTGCAGCTATCAAGAAGTCTATATAACATGTGAGAAGTAACAGATTTGACTAAGGAAATATTTGAAGGAACAGCTTAGATAGGAACCAGGAAGAACAAATTTTGAATTAAGACTGTTTAATTTACTAATTTTAATGTTTTCAAAGAGGGACATGTTTTTTTTCTGAATTTACTATTACATTGAGTTGTTGGTTGTAGAAAATTTAGCAAATAATTATTTAAGCTACACACTGTTACTTCGTATTAATCATATCTGCCGATCTGTTGGATAAATAAACAAGTATTGTTAGAAAATATGGATAACGCTTAAAAGACACAATGAAAGAAATAAGTAATAGTTTTGGTAGTGGGATGCTGTATTGTGTTATAATTTGTACACATTTGTTACATATAATTCGCATAATATAGATAAAGAATTACTAACTTATCAAGGATAAATGGAGTCGACACGGAAATAAATAGGAGCAGCGTGATGTAAAGTTGATATGGTTAGGTATTACATAGTTATTTTAGACGGAATAAGGCAGTCGTTAAGTAAGGTAAGACAAGCTATAAGGATTTGTTGGATAGGCTGTTTACAGAGTATAACAAATTTTATTAATACTAGGATTTAAGATAAAAATTATATAATAGGCGAGTATTTTAAAATAAATAAAAAAATAACGTCGGAATCACTGAAATACGAGTATTAATAATAATATTAAAAAATCAACATAGCAAAATATGACAACAAAGAAGAATATAATAATTTGAAAAAATATTCTCCCATATATAACTATAGTTGTAAATATACAATTTTTTAGTTCAAGGAACAAACCTCCAAGCAAGGAAATATTTTTCATTTGGAGAAATAGGTCTACTTTACTAGCAAAATAAAACACAGACACAGTTTAAATAACCAATTTAACTATTTTTTTGCTGACTAGATATAGTGCTACATTCAATTTTGAGCCAGCATAACTTTTGTCGATTGATTGGATAAATGAGTTGTCATTGTCTATCGATACACAAACCAATTTTCCACTATATTATCACATTTACAAAAGTATGTAATTCTGTTTTAAACTGCCACCGGCGTTGCTGCTGCTGACACCAATGATGCTTCTTTACTGTATGTTATCTACTTTCCTCACTGATCCAATCGTTCTTTGGTTTACGCTCTTCCCATTCACAACAAATAAATACAATATGCGATGAAGCAGATATGATCTATCACGAAAGCTCAGCGCAATTGTGCAGAGCACAGGTCTTCGCTTGTATTGTCTTCAGTCTGTGGAACTTATACTTATACAATAAAAAATATATGATCTGCGACTCAAGCATGACCAAACTTAATAAACAATTCCCAATGAATGTTCAGTATCAACTACAAGTAGGCACTTTCAGACCTTTGGTGAGTCTCTTTAGATATACACTGGATTCTCTTGACCCGTTAATAGCCGGAACATTGAAGTAGGCATCGTCTTCATAAGGATCTACAATAAGCGTTGCTTTAATAAAATACACACAACAACACAAAAAAAATTTAGCAATAATATTTACCTCTCCGACTGATGTAGCTAGTAAATTTACAATTTTTTCATGAGGTACCGCCACAACACTTTGATTATTAATTTCAATAATACGATGACCCACTCTGACACCTCCTCGTTCAGCTATACCTCCTCGAAGAAGACTACATATCTGCAACAATTATAATTTTATCAATAAACAGTGCTCAATTTAATTTTTTAATTAATTAACACTTACCACTCCATTTTGTACACTAAATCCCAGCTGATATTTAGTATCAGGTCTTTTAATTTTCACTTCGACCACTGGAGCGCAAGGTACAACGGTCAGTTTAACTACAGTTTGATTTTTGGAATTTTTTATGTAGTTTTGACAAGTGGAAAGAGGCAGCCCCACAAGACTCACACCGTTTATAGCTATTATTTGGTCTCCTATGTTAAGCTGTCCACATCTTGCTGCAGCTCCTGCGGGTGCTAAATTCGCTATCACTACAGTCGGCAACATCGAACCCCAACCAGATTCGACAATTACAACACCTAGTATTTCTCCTTTTGCTTTAGGCACTACCACCTCTTTCTGCATTTCTTTTTTAGCAAACATCTGCAGTTCATCCCCGAATATTTCTTGAGAGTTCAGTACCTCTTGGTAGTCCATCTCCTTCACAAAACTATGATCTTCGATGCCATTGGCTTTCAAGAACTCCATGTAAGCCACTTGGAATGCTTGTCCTATGGATTGGGCAATAAATTGAGCTTCCTCACTTTCGAACACGTGACAAATCATCTTGGGCGTCCTGTTTATTTTAGGGGCGTCTTCCATTTCGTGAGGCACAAATCGTCTTCTCGCCATTAAAACTACTAAATCACCTATATCTGCTATGTAAGAAATTGTCCTTAATGCGTGGTCCATCATTATTTCTTTTAAGTCTGTGTTCAGCACCATTATTTTTTCTGTCGATATAAATAGATCTACTTCAGTGCTTGGCTGCGTTTCACCGTCAGGAGCCTAGTGGAATGCAAATAGTTATTAGTTTCTAGTTTAATGTAAAAAATTGTTTTGTAACTGCAGCATGTAGTAAATTAGGTAATAGAGTGATGTACTTACCAAAGCCTGTTTTATTATTTTTTTGAAGCAGCGTGAAAATAATTATAAAAAATTTATAAGTTATGGTTATGGCATAGACATAATTGCTTTACATGGATTTAATATTTGCGAACTGTACCAAATGTAAAATGTATTTTTTTATTATATGTTAGTATGAGAATATTTGTCAACATAAATTGTTTATCTTTCAAAAAATTAAGACAAAATAATAATTTGTTGGTTTTTAAACAATTTAAAAACAGTTCTAACAGAATTCCAGTAACCCTTAAAATAATTATTTTTTATTAACATAATTAACAAAAAAATGAAAACTCAAAGTTTAAAATATCTAAAATCAGAAAACAAGTTTTACAATTAAATTCAGTGTTTTTGCATATAAAATTATTAAGATTTATAAGTTAATAATATAAATTATGATAAGAAAACACATATCTATTACATGTACTCACACATTTTATTTGTAATCTACATAGCAACAGACCTTTATTTTAGTAACGGCCACCTCGACCATATTTTTCTTGAGGCGTTTTCGTCGTTTACGGCCCCCTTCTTCATCGACCTCTACAGAGCCCAGGAAATGCAGACGAAAGACAGTTCCAGTCGCTCCGACACCAAGAGGCAGCGGGTTCGTGTTGAACACGCGAGGTTCTTCTACAGAATTTTTCAAATATTGCCCAGTGTTTACAAAACAATTTGTTACAATTAAGGTAATAATGAAACAATTAAGGTTTGAAGCCATTTAGTTAATGTAAAAAAATCTTTTTAATAAAAAACCAAAACTGTTTCATTAAAGTGACAGTTAAGAAGGCACATAAAATGGCAATATTTGAAAAAGCTCACCCTGCATTTGAGGAGCAGGTGATTCGACAGGCGGCTCCGGTTCTAGTTCAACTGGAGTTTCATCGTCAAAGCTAGTACTCTCGGGACTGCTCGGGCCATAATGTTGCCCATAATTTTGCAACATTTGGTTGGATGCCTCCTGCAATTGTCACCCTTTTATGGTCTCGTTTTTTTTTTTATTTACAGCAATATTATTTTAAAGAGAGAAGTAACATGAGCATTCCAGGTTCTAAGAGCTATTCTATACTTAGGTCTAATGTTCCATTATAATTTTAAAAAACAGCTATGACAGACATTTCCAGAAGTCGCCAAGCATAAGGTCAATGCAAATGTTGGTGTGGAAGTGCTGCGAAAAAATTTTATTTAAGAAGTTGGAAAAGTGCAGTAAAATGGTGAATATCTGTTAATAATTTATTTAAATGTAATGGCACATTTTGACCTTATGCTTATACATAAGTTTTTCTATGTATTACTACTGCTATGGATTTGAAAGAACATTTAAATTTCATTCTTGCAACTTTATGTAAAGAAATTTTAATGCTTTTTTGTACAATTTAAACTTTCGTTCTATTTTTTTATGCATCCGTTTTAATTGTTGCGATAGATTTATATAATGCACAATCGATATAAGTATAAATAATAAAAAATTAGAACGAACAAGTAACTGCATCAAATGTTTTTTTTTAATTACAATCTATTTCAATTCAGTTACATATTGACCTATGCATACAATATTAAGTTAATGTATAAAAAATGAGACTACATTGCTATCTGTTGTAATTTTCTTTGTGTACATTTATAATGTAAAAATAAATAATAAAATATAGTAATTTTTTGGTGAGCCCATTTTAAACAAAAATTAATCTGTAACTATTTGAACCGATCTCTGAAAATTTAAATGCTTGGAACAGTTCACAAATGATGTTTAAGAAGCAATCTTGCATAAAACCTCAGTGCTACTAGTGGAAGTAGACTCTCCTTATAACTTAAATTAATTGATAATTCTAACACACATTGCAACACACAAGAAGTTTGATTGTGAGAAGTAAGAAAAGATGGACGCATGAAACACTGAATATACTGAGCTGCAGGAAAACTGTTGAATAATCATCTGAAAAAATCACAAAGGAAGTGAACGAAGTAGGTATAAAATTAGAAGAGCAGTGTGGCAATTGCCGAAAAAAAACTGTTTCTTGCCATTCACTGCAGGTCAGTATATTATAAAAAATAGCTTAAACATGAAGCATAGAAATATGCAAGCATAGACAACTAAAAAGCAAATGCTTGCCATCCAAAAATTATTGTGCATCAGTTCACATTATTTTGGCTTTTTCTCCATTTAAATTCTTATTTACTTAATTTTAACAATTCCCCATGGGATTCACAAAATGTGGCCACCATATCATTTCTAATATAGTCTCATATAAAAGCAATACATTAACCTAATATGTTGGTATATAAATGAAGGTAACATCCAAAGCAAAATAATTATCGGAAGGGTGTGCGACAAACTGTGAGACCCAGGGTACAAACATGGAACAGGCAACCAACCAAAATAGAGCACATGAAGCGTGCATTAGAGCACTGCATTTCAATAAAAAGTAGAGGAAAGGGGCACAACGACTCGTCAGAATAATATTTATTTTTTCTGGTTTGGTCTTCTCAAATCGAATCAACATTTAACACAGATTTTTTTTCCAAAGTGCTACGTTTCCTACATGCTTCACATGCCTGTTTAATTTTAGGGTTAAAGAAATTCTGTTCGGACTAAAGCAAAAGTTTGTATAGATAGAAAGTATGTAAATCTTTAGGTCTGTTCTAACATATAAGGTCATGGCACATGGTGTAAAAGTGCTCACAGATAATTTTAGGAATCAAGTAGAAAGCATGCACTATTACCTTTATTCTCGAGACTGCTTCTTCTGCCTGCATCATTCTTGTTGTTTTTGTCGGCTGACCTTCGCATACCAGTTGAGTTGATCCCAGATACCGTGCTCGAAATAATACTCCTTCTATCAACACTGATTTGTCAAGAAAACCTAAGACAAGAAAGAAACACTTTAACAATAGCCTATTTCATTAAATATTACAAGCAGACATATATTTTTATTGCGAAGTTTTCGCCCTGTAAGCTATGATAAACAAATGATATGGATGCACAAATGTCTAAGGGTGCTAAAATTTGGATGGACTGGAACTGACCGAGTTGATCATGATTGTCAATTTAAGCACCCCTTATGTAGCATTGACACGATTTTAAAAGCTTATTAAAGGAGAGTGATATCATAGCTAGTCCCTTGCTTACAAACAAAGCATTACTTAATAACGTTTTACTAATGCGACTTACCAAATAATAAATCCCGAGTCATAATTGTAAAATAAAAAACAATTTAGTAATTTTATAAATTTGGACAAAATTAATAAAAATTGTCTTACTCACCTTCTTTATTTCTGCCTTTCTTTTTATTTTCTTTTTCCTGAAAATAAGTTTAACGTGAGTGATGCTTCAATGTTTAACAAAAAGTTTAGTTAGAAGATATAAAAATATATTAAAAATTCAATATGTCTAAAAAGCAGACATGCAAATCAAATTTAATTTGTATTTAAAAATTGGGACACCCTTGACTGGCTAAGTTAAAAAAAGAAACTAATAGTTTCATGGATACACTTTTGAAATCCAAAAAGGCAGCAGAGAATATCGGTTATCAAAGGACATTTATAAAGTTATATAATGAAGATTATATTGTATACATTTAGGGGGACGCCGTGGAACAATACTTGAGGATTTTTACAGCAAAGAAGCAAAAATCCCTTATTATTTGAAAATAAGTGACCAATGCGAAGCTTTTGGTAAAACAAGTAATGTCTTTACATAAGAAATATTATTTATTTAATAATGTAAATTTTTAGTAAATATTTACAACGAATTTTAAATTATTGGGTAATATCTGCTCTACAAAATGAAATAGTGCAAGTTAGTAATAAAAGATATTATATACAAAACTATAAACTAAATTTAGGAGTGAAATATTGTTAGTAAATGCAAGCGTGATTACTTCAAATAAATTATTGTCAAAGATTTTAATCGATGTTGAACCTGCAATAAAAATTTACAAAATAGCAAGCTCTTTTCAATATTATTTTAAATTTAAATGGGATGTCTTTACATAATCTGTATGCCCACGCCATTTAAACTTGCCTGAAGATGCCTACAATTTTCTAAATTTATGCAGTTTTATAGCAATCTACTTGATATAGCAAAAGCATTTAAAAAGTACTACTAGTTACTACATCATGCGCACACCTTTTTTAATTTTATCGATGAAATGGATCCCTTCTGACTTTGAGGCGACTGGCTTTTATCAGACATACCCGTGGGTGAGGAAGGACGAGAATTAGGGGGCTCGGAAGGAACCAGAGGCAATGCCCCTTCATCCAAGGTCATTATCTGTTTAGGGGTAGAAAGACTGTGTGGTGGCATTATAGTCCGACTTTTAGGTTTTCTCCAACCCTATTGATAGATACAAACACCACGTTAGTTTACATGCAACTCTATAAACTAATCGAGCAGCTAATCTCTAGTCCATCTAGGCTCTATATGAACTCGCTTTAGTACGGTTTAGAGCTAGGTAAAAATTCCCTTCTTTTTATTTCATTTATTTCTAAACTTACATCAAAGAACGTTTGCTTACCTTATCGTCGTAAAACCCCTGATCGTCTGTTCTCTGCTGTCCCAGCAATCTATCAGTTTCTAAATCAGTGTCGGCTTCCTCTACAAAAATAAACAATGTTAATAATACACTTACATAATAAATAAAAACCAAATTAACTCAGTTAAAGATTAGAGGCTACACCATTGGATATCTCGAATTAAGCTTAAAACAGACAAAATATTATATTCTACATAAATTTCTTCATTACCTTCATCGCCACCCTCTTCGCCACTCTGGATTTTGCGATCTGAATCACCACTAGTCGCTGAAAGACCTCTTTGCCTGAAGAAATAAATTAATTTAAAAATATTTAAGAAAAATTATCTGTAATACCTTGGCACCCACACTGGGCTGACTGCATTCTCTTCACACTCCTCCTCGGGATGGCACTTCAGGGGCAGCGTTTTGGTTCTTTGAAGAGTAAGTCTTATGTCCTTGATTGCAGCCTCTACGTCGCTAGGTTTCTCGCCAGGAACGCATCTATGTGGAGCAGGCGCAGGCGGTGGCGGCGTTTTATCTAAAAAGCAAATATTAACACCAATATTTTTTTTATAAATATCATTTCAAACTTACCTAAAGAATCTACTGTCGGGTGAGATATAGTATCTTCATAACTACTAACACAACCATTGACAACATCAATTGGAGAAGTAGAAATACATTCTTTCCCAGGAGACAACCCGTTCTCTTGCACTTTGTTATTAGTCTGTTTGTTCTTAATGCCTTGGTTTATTTCCCTCTCTATCTCTGTTATCTGCCTTTTCATGAGCATAACAGTAGGGTTGTTGTTATCAGTGTCACTAGCATGACCCGACGACAACCCATCTTCCAAAATGGGCATGCTTGAGTACAGCCGTAATGAGTCACTAGGAATTGCAAGGTCCCCGGAGGAGCCCAGAAGCCCTGAAGCCGGACCCAGCTCATTCTCCATCAGCATTAATGAAACTTCGCTATCTAAGTCTCCACAATTCGAATCGCAGTCGGTGGTTTCAGGTGATAAAGTGAAATTTCTACTGTGCCCTACTTGGAGCCCCACTTCTGTTTCTCCTAAGTCTCCGCTGGAGCCCGTCCCTATTGATAAATCTAAGAAGTTGTTTTCGTGTTCTGTGATGTCGTGGTCCTAAAAATAAACCCTTATAAAATAAAATGTAAAAAAAATTGTTCAAAAAACAAAAACAATACTAATAAGTGTAAAAAAATTTATTAATAAAGAGCGTGCTCAAACGAAAGGTGAAGAAAATATCCATACAGAAAACTAAAGGAAAGAAAACGTTCTAACATCCATAATAATGTTATGTACCTGTAAACCTAATAAATTTGTATTATTATTATGCTTTCTAGGTGAATCTACACGTAAACAAAAGTCAGTCTGTTCCGGTCTTCCTTTTGCTAAACGTTGACCCACGTATGAGTTTCCGGAGTCGCTACCTTGCCGCCTCAGCTCGTACTCTAAATCTTGGAACTCGACCTCTAATCGATTCTCTTCCTCAGGAGGCGGACATTTAAAAAATTCTTCTAATACTTTCCTAGTCTCGGAAAACTCGTATAAATAATCAAACGTCGAAGATGTCGTCCTCGGAGATCCCGGCTTGCTCCTTTGCTAGATATTCCAGATAAAAAGATAATATAAGTGGTAAGTTAAAATTTATTACCTATAAAGAGAAAGCACCCACAACAACCTTACAAGTACAAAACACACACTATTTGAAAGCTTTAAACTAAAATTAAAACCGTTCGAGTTGTGTGGTTCATAAAATTACTAATATTGGGTTGCTCATTTTAAATAAATATGTTTATAAATAAAATTTTCATTCTAAATGATGCAAAAGATCATATTAAAGTATTAACGGAACAAAAATTTAAATGAACTTACATTGAAATTTGTATGGTCTATGTTTGAACTAGGTTCTGTTTCGCTGGGCGTACAGATGACTCTTTGTGGAAACCCAGGTCGAGGAGGATACACGCTGGGCGATGCGAGAAGGCTTTGTGCACTAGGAAGTTGAGGATGAGTACAATTAGATTCCACCTGGCGAATTCCGTATCTCCTCGGGGAACCTTCGTATACTGCTATAGGCAAATTTCCAATAACTTTAGTGACTCTATCTATGGATTCTGTGTCCGAAGTGTGAAATACACTGGTGGTAGTATGATTATACGTAGAAACGTTGTTACTATGTTCTTCCTCCATTCTTTTGTCCTTTTCGTCGTTCCAATTGTCGCCGATGTCGTCGAAAACCACCACCTCTCCGGGAAGTGTCATGTTGGTAGGAGAAGCAATTAGTTTGTTCTCATTTTCAGAGATATTGCATTGTTCTTGGAACTGTTGCATTTGCTGTTGTTGCTGCTGCTGTTGTTGTTGTTGTTGTTGGGTATGCGTCAAAGAGCAGACTTCTGAGGAAAACACCGTTTCGGTGATTTCCCGGGAATTCCTCAGTTTTTTAGAGTCGTTGCATCGGCCTCGCAGTTCCCAAACTCCTTGGGGACCGGGAGACTTCTGTGCCTTTTTTTTGTCACCCTCATCACCCACGGTGTTGCGAGATTTCCTTACGGCTTTGCTGCGACTTTGCGAGTATATTTCACGACCTCCAGCAATTTCTATAATTCTGTAAGAGATAAAAATGTTAAATTTGTGAATTATGATTTTTATATTAAATATATTGTTGGTATTTTTTTTTTTTAGTTTATTGTTTTCTAAATTTCCTTGTTACTGATTAATTAGGGGGTTGCATTTAAAAATATCACTATGTCTTTATTATTTTTTATAGTTTTTCAGTAGTGCATTTGTGATCTGCTGTTATATTTATTAACATAATCCGGTCGTACTATGGCTATGGATAATGAAATTTAAGTAGTCAGGCTGTTGATGGTGTGAAGAAAAAAATCATTTAAGAATGAGAAGAAACAGCATTCAGCCACCTGTTTTTACTGGTGCAGCAAACAGAGCCATGGCACAGATAAAGCTTACAGAAATTTGGAAATACATTTAGGAATTTTAGTCCGATATCTTTTTATTTGGGAATTCTATTAGGGATGCACCAAAGTTTCCATTTTATTATTTTAAGTATCAATTTAAAAAAAAAAATTTTTTCAAACTTTATTGTTGCCAAATAATAATCATCTATACAAAATTATATGTATGAAACATTTAATTCATTTAGAAGAAATTATTCTTCATTGCTTGTTAAATCTTTTCAATTACCCTTCAATGAGGCAACTTTTCTTTTAAACACATTAATGAGCATGCAAACTCACCAACTTCGACCTTATAAGCCCATGAGCCTTCTTTTTTAAACATGTATCAATCTTCTCGAGAACAAATATTTAATATAATTAATGAGCATATTGTAGAACTACCACAAGAACTTTTCCCAGAAACTTAAATCCCAAAGGAAAATTATTGAAGATCAACCTCAACATCCAGTTTCACCTGGGCTTACATAACTTCACCTGATAATAAATTTAAAATTTTTCTTTAAAAATCAATCATTTTTAAAATTTCACTTTTTGATTTTAATAGTAAATTCGGTTACTTACTAGGTATCATAATTTAATCGAGCTTATGAAGTATGTAATTTGCACTATATTAAATCCCTTAGAAAGAGAAGTTACCTTAAACAATATTTCTATTATGACAAAAAAAACAATACATAGAAAATTTAATTAGAGGATATGCAGGCAAATTTCTCTTTGGTTGTTTAGGCTTCAAAGATCTTTGTTGCTGATGGTGCTGGGTCAGAAAATCCTCAGAATTCTGTGTAGACGACTGAAAACGACTTCTTGTCTTACAATGGATGGTTGGGTGATTTTCCAGGTTTCTGTACCACACAGAAGAACCAACTTTACATTGGAGTTGAAAATTTTTATTTTGATGAGCTGTGAGTACATATTTAACCTCTGAATGTTGCTCAGCATCCCGAATACTTTTCTTGATGCAGTTAAGAATGTTTTCTTCTGTTCCACCACTTGTTATCACAGTACTTCCAAGATAAGTGAAGTTGGTCTTCTATAGACGCTCTTTAAATACAGAATGGAGTGTTATTATTGATGCAGATTCTTATTAACTTAGTCTTCTTGATGTTGATTTTTAGACCAACTTTGTACGCAGCGCTGGATAGGTCAAATATCAACTACGTAGCTCAGTTCTTCTAGCATTCAGAAAGGAGTCGATCTAATACCACATCTGTGTTCTGATAACACCTGCTTAATTTAGCAGGATATTGAAAAGTAGAGGGAAGAGAGCACACCCCTGCTTAACCCTGTTTTGGATGTTGATGGGTTCATTCGGCTGACCTTTGTGCAGGATTTTGCAATGCACATTATGCAAATTTCACTTAGATAATAACAATAATAGGTGCTTACAGTTTATATATGGTATTTACAAATATGAAACATTAAAAATATAAAAAGATCAATATGGAAAAATTGTATAAAAATTAAGTTTGCCTGTATTACATAGAAAATTCTAAGCAGATGCATTTCATCTAAATCTTAGACATCGTAATACAGTTGTTACTATAATAAATTATATATATTATATATAATGTTTGGCCCTTGTACAAACAATCAGCCATTAAAATTTGAACAACAGCTCCAGAAAATGCAAGGCTTCTATCTTCAATAATATTAGTTGTGATACCAATATAGACAATTATATCTAACACATACCCTGTCTCACAATCGCAAATGATAAAAAGTGATTCCAATTTTTGATATATTGTTGAAGAAGATTGAAAAGAACTAAACTTTCATCACCTGGAGGTTGATTATAATTATTATTGAAGAAAACTTAACAAAAGCAGATACCTGTCCTTGGACATGTATTCAGAAAGTTGCGACGTCACTATCACTATAATTTGAAGGAGAAGTGCCCAAAAATGTAACCCTCAAATGAGTTCATGATTTAAAAAGCTATATGTCTTACAAAAAAATCAACTATAGGTCAGCAGATTTTTGGCCTACTTATAACAAAATCAGTATTTTGTGATTGGCTACTATCCAAGAAAGTGTTACAAGAGAATTAGGAAAAATGGAGTTCTTTTTTTGTATTAAATTCTTAATTTTAAGGCTTTGATTTGTTATTACTATATGCTTATGCCATGTCATGCTTTGGTGCATCCCTAAATTCTACTAATGCCGCTTAACCACTCTTCACCGAGGAACGGTGCCTTATCCACAGAAGTGAACGGAATTCCCATTTAAAACTTAGTTTAACACCCAAAGAATATAAATAAAAGTCTAAAATACATGCAACCACCTAATAGAAAATTTTTAAATAAAATACCAAAAATAATTTACCAGATTGTATATCACTGATACGTAAGAGTCTAATCAAAAATACGTTTTCTTTAGATTTAATATAGAAAATTGTCTATTCTATGAAGTGAGTCAATAGAATTTCTAAATCTAATCTTTAAGATACATGGAAGCGAATATATACTGCGGCTACATAAAGTGTTTTCGTCTTACAGGTAGGTACGACACATGCATGTCAAATTAGAGAAGAGTACAGTTTGCTGTGATAGATAATAGATAGAAAGTACATTTAAGTGATTTTATAGATTTGGTTTATCATGCAACAGCAAGGAGCATGTACCTAGAGTCACGTAACTTGTACGTTCCTCCCAAATGCTCGTGATCTATTATGACATCATCGTCATCATCAGTGGAGTGCAGTTGACTGCCGTTATCCTTATTGTCGCTGCAGGATCCATCTGCTATCCATCTGACGAATTAAACACAATCTACTACTAATACATTAAAACACACTTTTACGAAATTATGTTATAAGTAAAACTACATTTTTCTTTTTTTTTATTAATAAAAAAAAGAATATTGAGCTGGACAATTTTCTATACAAAATTTTTGAGGAAAGTGTTTTACTTATAACAAAAAGTGTTTGCAAAAAAAAAATTGCGAAAGCATACATAGTAAGAAATATACCTATCATTCTCTCTGTCGATATTCATTATAGAGATGGGTGAATTGTCCGTACTTTCATGGCCACGGCCCAAAGGTATTATAGGGTTCAGGTTGATGTCACTACGGGGACGACACTTGGGAAACAATTTGCTGATTTGTTCAGTATTTTCACTTACATCTACATTATCCAATGCCAACGTCAGACTGGTCATTGCGATTCCTTTGCAAATTCCATCGAAATCACATTTCTATCTACAAAACGGTCACTTTGTACGGTCATTTATTTCTCGGCGACCAAGTCACACAATTCTATACCCTTTTCTTGAATGTTTGTTAATTTCAGTTACATAAGGTTGCAAAAAAAAACATGTAAATTTGGAGAAACATTTTGTTTCATATAAATATTGGGAGACAATTTCCCAGAAAATTTGCAGCAAATTTGCATCTCCAATGCATTAGCCTTTGAGATATATGTCTGAAGGCTTAACTTGATGAGTCACGTATGGAAATTAATGAATTTATTAGTCATAACAGACGGATGCTATGGAATAATAATGATCATGCTTTTAAATATCACCCTCAACTCCTGAATATGTATACTAATCTGTTTTCTCTAAATTTGTTTTTAACTAAGTTTAAGGGCCCCAACGAATCTCTTCAGTCAACCTACTTTGTTTCTTTGTCGAGAAAGTAGTGAGATTAATAAAATAACAGAAAAAAGTTTATATTTAAATTAGAAGAAAACAGTAAATCAAAAAGTTAAAAAAATATGTATTTAAAAAGTAATAACTACAGGCATGTCCCCATGTTCGTTTGTTGTCGTTTAAGTTGTAGTTAAATATAGAATTGCGTGACTTTTTCGACGAAAATGTGTTTATTCTAACATACAAAAAAAATCTAGAAAGGGGGTCGTCACTTACCACCGCGGAAATACAATTTTCTAGGCGCAAATAAAAATTACGGTATGTAACACAATCGAAAGTGACCGTCCGAAAAGGGGGCGAAATGAGCGTTTGCGAATTTGATTCATAACACTAGTATTTACAGCACTATTTTATTAGAATATTCGAGGGTTATTATCGATGTTTAGCAGAAAACACCGTCGCTATTTATTACGGGAATGACGGTATGGTAATGGGAAACGTCCGGATTGTCGAATATTTTCGCGCAGTACGAAATATCTGCGGGTATTTAAATCGAAGTCGATTAATCGAGTTATGAGGGTCGAAAGTATCGGGAATTACTCATACCGGTGTAAACAATCCGGAGTATAGACATTACAATTGAACACGGCCTAGCTAAAATCAATATACAGGACGTCGAATTTTTTACGTTTTTCACAGTTCGAGGAACAAACCGCGATCACTATACGGGATTATCGATTTTTTAGAGAATATTTTTCGAGTATTTTACGCGAATTAAGTGCACGCACTGGATGTTTTTGGAATTTTTAGAAATTTAAACCGTACAACGACGTCTTGCGCCGGTCAATGCGGCGCCGCACAGTACGACACCAATAGTAAAATTATTGAGCGTATATGCTACCCTATACACACTTTATAACTATAATTATTATTTTTATTTTTTTAAGCGCGACAGACTTACTTTTATTTAAAAATAACATTTTTTTAAAATTTAACACTACTCTTCTACATGTTTATTTATTAATTACCCGATATTAAACGAAGTAAATATATTTTAATTGGGCAAGTTGCGGTTAATTAATAGCAGGAAAGTCTATTTTATTAATTATAATTATTTGACCAGATAAAATTGCACACTTTCTTTTGAAAGGGATAACAAGTTGCAGTTGAAGTGTGGTGACGGTGCGCCACTGCTTTCACGTATGATATTCATTAAAATGTCATATTGATATTGAATTAGAACTAAAACACTTACCCTACGTACTCCAAATACAATATTTACGGGAAATTTATTTCCTAAACGTTTTTACTTCGTCAAATATCGATAGGTTTTGAAAAAATACTAGTTTATGTTGTGACGGCTCAGCTGTCATCTGTTGCCAACATGACGTTTCAAATACAAAACCACACTACTGCCACTACAGTATCGCACGGCGCGGGCGCGGACCAATCACAGCTTTCTGTGCGGATTAAATAGAGATGTAATGTTTGTTGCCTATGCCGCGCTATTGCTAACTTTCGCTGGACAATTTTATACAATAGATAATTAATTTTAGTTTAATATGCTATGCTAACATTATTTTTTTATGATTGGTTTTAACGTGTTTTAAGTTCACTGGACCGATACATCGATTTGCAGTACTCATGCTGAAAAGGTCGCGCGGCCGATATTTCGGCTTTTGATTTTATTGTTTCGATTGACAGATATATA
>JAUIMW010000072.1:0-28184 GCA_033557785.1 Enochrus cinctus | reverse complement strand
GTGTGTAATGTATGTTTCCCGCACCAGAAAAATCTTCCACCTAACAATAGGATAATAAATTACCTACTCCTGGTTCTCTATTAATAGTATCTACATATTTAAATAGTTTTTATACCTATAAAATCTATTTTTTGTTTTTGTCTTTGCTTCTTGTCCTCACACGTGCATCCTCAGAGAGTGTTCTAGAATACTCTTCATCTTATACCTTGTTCTCCAGCTCCAGAAGTTAACATTTATTTGTAATGAATTTTTTCCCGCCATTTTTCAACCCCAATCTAGATCTGCAATTTTCTAACGAGTCCCCGAAGCGGCACTATCACGATGCAGTATGATGTCCTTCCAATCGAACATCGCCGGCCTCTTTTTTACGGGCTTTACTTAAATCACCTAATTGCTGCAGCAAATTGAGTCTTTTCTTGTATTTCAAAAGCTCATACAGTATTGGTCCTCCACCATATACACAAAATTCTCGTATTCAGGCTTAAGCTCGGTTTAGAGGTTGAGGATGGAGAGGTTGTACGGGTTCACAGTTGCTATTATTTACTGTTGTGTTAAAACAAAATTGTACAGCTTCAGCAAATTGTGATTTCGCTAATGTTGTATGATGTTTTATATTGTTCAATCTATTATTTATAATTTTAATAGCAAGTTCAGTTGGAATGTTTAGTGTAAGGTGACGTAACATCTAGTGATAATAAGAAATGGTTTTGTGTAATTGTTAATTATTTTATTTTATTTGTGAAATCTACAGAGTTTTTAAAAGAATATTGTTGTTTTATTATATGATAAAATGTTTGATAAAAATTTTGATTTGTTTGTGTATTTTGGAAAGGATATAAATTTTTGGTGTAGACGGATGTTTTATTATTATATTATCTATTGTAATTTTGTAAATTTTTTTAGAATTGTATACTAATTTGTGTGTGTAGGTGTTATTTAAATGATCAAAAGCTTTATTGTTATAATTTTGTTTGTACGTGATAACTGAAGTTTGACCTTTGTCTGCATTTGTAATTAAAATGTCTTTGTTATTGTTTAAGGAATGTTTTGTGTTTTTAAGTAAATTAATATAGAAATCGTTTTAATTTATTTAAGAAATAATGGTTTGTCGTACGACATTTTGTGCTTTTAATTGTGTGAATGATGTCCTTTTCAAAATTTAGTATTGAAAGTTGATTTTTTTTCTCAAAGATAAATAGTAAGGTGTGTCATTCGGAATAACAGTGTGTGTATAGTTTTTAATCCATCTGCTGTTAATAGTGTATCAGTAATTTTTTTCTTTTGCTAATTTATCTATCTCGTTATAATATTTTGCTTTGATTCGAAAATGTTTTTATAATTTGTCTGATCGTACATCATAAATGTGCTGCAAAGTTCTCTATTAATGTGTGTAATGATTTTGACAATAATGTAAAAGTTCAGAAATTATTATATTCAGTGTGTCTTTGAAAAACTTAAATATATATATATAACAAAATAACTTGAACAGTATATGCAAATAAATATGAATATTTTCAGAGTAATATTTTATTAATATAAAGGTAAATAGAAACGCGCGGATGACAAAACCGCTAAATAATGGAAAATGTATTTTCCAATATTCGCCTTCATGAACTGAATAATACGTCCGGACGTAAGATAGGTACAAGTGAGGGTTTTTCATTCCGCAATAAAGAGCAAAAAATGACTGGAAATATTTCATGTAAATAAGTTCCACTGTTGAAGTATAATATGTATTTTATGCAGTCACAAAGCATAAAATTAATTTTGAAAATACTCTAGAAAAAAAAGCAAAGGTCACGGAAGGAATAACTTTGAAAGGGAAATATAAGCGTACTTAGTATTTTCGACTCGCATCCTTTTAAACTTGTTGTTTTCTTATGCAGGCAGACATGCCTCCCCAAAAGAACATATAGCTCATAACAGAGGCAATTCCACACAGCAATAAGGCTACTGGTGGGACGTGCTCGCCGAGCTTTATGAAGTTACATAAAAACAATTGTGAAATATTACCTTTGATGGCGACAGGACATCATTGTGTTTCGCACAAAACAATCCAGTAAAAACGCCGCGGCGATTGTTTGTTTTACAACGGTAGTTAATTAAAGTTTTATGATGATTACCTCCAGTGTTCTTATTAAACACATGCCCTGTTCGACAAAACAAACACCGCGCCGAAAAGGGCGAGATGGTGCAACTTATAAATATTAAAGCGGGTCGGAACAAAAACCGCGACCAGCTGATGCTATTCCCATACATTATATATGCATCATCTTGCGTTTTGAGTTACGGTGTTCCTTGTTGTGTACATTTGCGTACGTATTTCGATGGTGAGATCTTAGAAAAATATGTATTTTGTAACCCGATGTCTGGGAATTTCACTGAGGTGATGCAGGAAAACATTTCCTTTTAAATGGATTCCGAGATATTCTTTTAAAAGCACGTTACACATACTTCATGCTTAATATCTGAATAAGAAGGAATATATTTTGTTATATTAATTTTGTTGTACTCTAAATTTACATATAATTTTTTTATAATAATTATTTCAATATAAAGTGTATTTATTATAATATTTAATTTTAATCAAATAATAAAAGTTCTGTAATTTACTTAATAATATTATACGTCAAAATGTTAAAAAGTTAAATGAAATGTAATCAATAAAATTAATTCAGCTATGTCGTAAATAATGCCAGCCTAATTCGAAATATGAAAGACATTCTAATTATGTCAATTAAATCGGACCTAGCGGATTCGGTTTTGCGATATTCAAATTCATTAATTTAGCATACCGCTCCGAGTGGCGTGTTTTGTCGGACGCTGCTTCAAAACAGTATTCCGATCAGATTCCATTCAAATTCATCCCGGACTTTGATTGCAAGTAGCACCTAGTTAATTTTAAAGCGCCGCTGTAAAAAGTTCCCGACTGGAATACCTACCTACTCTTTTCCTGCTTAATATCCCGAAGCACGAGTTCAACTTGAATGAAACTTGTAATTTACTAGATTGAGGTACAGATTGTTTTACATCCGTGTATATTGTGACTTTACTAAAATTCTTTGGAGTGTATATTCCGGTAAATGTAAAAGGAAAATTTTATATACTTCCTATTTTAAAAAGAGAAAATTCAATTTTATTAACCGTGAGGAGAACAGCAAATAAATCAAAATTTAATTTTTGTAATACTTGTTTTTCAGCTACAGGTCGTCATGTTTACGAAATAAGTGTACATATTCTTTTAAATCTCAAAAAACATAAAATGTGAACGATCCGACGTTAAGCTACGAAGAAATTTTTGCGTACAAAGCTGAGAAGCATGGTTTTTCCCGCGTCGGTATCTTACTGAAGTCCTTGAGTTAAATCCCTGTCCAACTGTCATCAATCAAGGTATTATAAATGCCATCCCGTACTTCGTACTCCACAGTTCCTTTTATAAATTCTCTTGTAAAGAACCTTTACATTAAGACACGAGTTTTGTTTTTGTTCGCGTCATTTATCATTCTTGAAGGAGACAATTAGAACAAAACTCTCCTCAATTAACTTAAAAATATTTCACCTTGACTTCCGTACAACCCTAATATTTATTAAATTACGACGCGTGTCTCCTCGATTTCAACTTAATATTTTTATAATTCGTCTGCCAGTTTCCAATTATATTTTAATTAAAACGTTCCCTCCGCCCAAGGATCCTCAACAGAGAAAACGTGATAGTTTATAATATTGTCTAAGAACCGAATAAGTAAGAAGCTTAATTCGGTTTAAGTTTGAAGTTCACACCAGCCATTTCATACGTGTCTAATTTGAAATGATTAAGACGCCGTTTTCCAACGTCACAAATTTTAATCAAAGTCAATAGAGTTTGTCGTTCCGTCGCCAGGAGAGCAAAGCAAATAGGAGCGCGCTTTAAGATAACTCTCCATTAGGCTGATCTAATTTTCTTTATGGATATGAGCAGAACTGCTTAATTAATTAATTTAATAGAACGTGAAATTTTAATGTAGTGCAAAGAGGATATGCTGCTTGTTCAATATAAAAACTTTTAAATGCAGTTACCGGGAATCGACAAAAAATATAATTAGATTTTAAAAGGAGTTTTAATAATTCACAAAACAATTTATTAAACAGTCCAATTCCTAACGCTAGGATTTAAATTTAAAGGAGATACAAATATTCGGGGTATAGACGGGCGGAACATAAATATTTAGTAGAAGGGAATCGATAAAGATTTTCCGGTTCAGCGAGACCAAGTAACAAATACTTCTTAAGTTTAGAAAAGGTCTCTCTGTTTTAAAGAGACTGTCTGCGAAACTAAAAAAAGTATTTGTCTATTGAAGTTTTTTATGTGACCAGTATAGGTACACAATATAATTGATGTGTTTAATTGGGGTCCATTTTTCCCCATACTATCTAATTTTATTCATCATCGGTTTCCAAAAAAACATGTTTATTTCTTGAGTAATCAATATTTGCAACGTATGAAATACGTCGTGCACATGACAATTTATTCAATTGCAGATTCTCTACGTCCACTCCTTGCGTCAGTATATTTTTTTGCCTGCTTATTTGCTCAATTATGTTAAAATGATAAAGTTAATTTTTTTGCATTCAACTAATTAATCTTTGTTTTTCTTTTTAAAGCTCATAGAAGAGAACATACTATTACAATTATCACCATTATCCATGTTTGTAGCTTTGTGATGTTAACAGATAATTTTAACGTCAAATCTTTTTAGTTCGATGGCAACGATGTAAAAGACAAACGACTTATAAGATAAGTGACTTTCTCCAAACGCAACAGGGACAAGAGGCTGAGGAAAAGAAGTGCGACTGCTCGTTTTCAACGCCGGCAGAATACGTGACTTCTGAAAGTTATCTCTTTCGTTAACGTTCTCGTCCAAAATTTAGTTTTTTCTTGCTGGAACAAAAAAAAACTGTTCTTATGATAAATGATATCAATGCATATCAAACGAATCAGATATTGGACAACATTTTAAAGAAATATATTGTTCTCCCTCTATTTTTTATAGCATAAGTATTTTTCTAAGATAAATGAAGGAAAATATACATTATGTACATTTAAGCGACTAAAGAGCCAAAAATG
This sequence comes from Enochrus cinctus, assembly GCA_033557785.1. NCBI lineage: Eukaryota > Metazoa > Arthropoda > Insecta > Coleoptera > Hydrophilidae > Enochrus > Enochrus cinctus. The sequence goes on along the minus strand of JAUIMW010000072.1, from coordinate 23,080 downwards.
ATAATTCCAATATATTTTGAAATTTCATTAAATATCTACATAAAAAATCTTATCCATTTTATCCATTTCGTATTCGTGATTGATATATTCATGAATGTGAAGAGATCAATAGTACAAACTAATAATACATTTAATAATTGAAGTCGACCGCCTAGTACTTCACACAGTTTTGGAAGTTCTAAGGAATACAATTGTTTTATATATGTAACAACTATCCTCGTTGTTAGTAGTTTCCATAATATTGAGAACAGAGCTAATTAATTTTACCCATAAGTTCTCTAAATATTGTATTATAAAGTTTCTGGGACAATGATTTTAGAGTTTGTTTACGGTTTACTGCAATTAAGAGGATTTTTCAAAGAAAAATAAACACTATTACGCTTTGATGTAATTGTTTATGCTATAATGTTAAATAAATCAATAATTACATTTATTTATATCTTCTTGTCTTGCGAAATTTAATAAGGACTAACGGCACTATCGATATTGCGTTAAACATGTTTATATAACAATAATAATAATATTAATATTTAATTATTACAATGTCAAAAGGAGCCGCTCAGAATGGGCGGAGAAGCCAACCTTTCTGCTCTAATGAAGCAACCAAAAAAAAAAGAGAAAGAAAAGCTGCAGATGTGCCGCAGCAGAAAAGTATGGAGAAAAGAGGAAAAAGAAGAAAGAATAGAAGATAGACTAAGATAAGTTTGAGAGAAAAGAAAATTTAAGCTGGTCAATTTTCAAGTTAACCAATATTAACCAAATTCACTCCGAAACATAGGTCGCTTAATTTTTCTTGTAAACCCCTCGACTGAAAGCGTCTTAAGGCTAGCAGGCACCTTGTTGCAAACACACGCAAGAGTGTACGAAAAAGATTTCCTCCTATTTTTTTTTATAAAATCGAGGTACAGAGAACTGCGAATGTTTACATTGTGCACATCAGTTCTAAAGGTGATCCTTCCATAAAGATATAGCGGAGCGCGTCTAAAATGAATATTATGGTAGTAAAGCGCTGCATGAACACTCCATTTGGCTGCCATGTCCAGCCAGCCCGTATTTAAGTGAGCCGTACGATTTTTGGACAAGGGAAATCACATGTCTCTCGGAATCAAGGGAAACTCTCAAATTCCTGGCATGATCTTTAATTGGTAGTCCAACTCCTTTAACATACAAATTTACGTCGTTAATCACCCTATCACGCAGCGCGCAGAAAATAGCATCACTGATGATTTATCGGGATTAATCTTCAAATTGTGTCTGTTGTAACTACTAATAAGTTCCTCCAATTCACGATTAAGCAGTTGACAACTCTGACGAATTGCAGAACCCGGGAAAGACATGTAGACTTGTGTATCGTCGGCGTATGCATGAAATTTGCAGTTGGTAGGGCTATTATAAATAAAAGAGGTGTAAGTGGTGAACAAAATTGGACCCAAGACTGAGCCCTGCGGCACATCCGAAACAACAGAACCAACCCTAGAATAATCACCGTTCAAATTTACTTGCTGACTTCTGCCGGTCAAGTACGAAGAAAACAGCGACACCCCTACCTGACGCAACCCCACATATTGAAGAATCGTTGCTAGCAGCTTATGACTAATGGTGTCAAAGGCTCTAGAATAATCTAACAACACCAACACTGTCACTTCTCCCCGATCAAGGGCACCAAAAATGTTATCCGTAACACCCAGGAGAGCCGCAGGGCAGCCATAGCCCGGACGGAACCCAGACTGAAACTGAGGTAAAACTTCATTAACATTAAGATGCTCCCACAACTGCACAGCGGCTGATTTCTCAAAAACCTTAGAGAGCACCGGCAAGAAAAAAGACCCCGTAGAAAACATAAAATTGTAATTTGTAATTTGGAAATGGCAAGAGCTGGAGATCAACCCCCGGCGTCAGCATCGGTGATTACTTAAATATCACTATCATGTTCAAATAGTAACTCATGCAATGCAGCCAACTTCGGTAGCAACGATCTAACGTTAATATGAGCGACTTTTCATTTAAAATGTAATTTAAAAAAATCCTAATATATATACACTGACAGATGATTCAATTATCAGATACAAAATGATACGCATGCACGCCCCAAACCCCGCCCGTCCTCCGAAATAAACAAATATGCAGATTAACATAAATAAATAATAACCGCTCAAATAGCTCGCATTAATAATCAAGTATAAACTAAGAAAAACCATGGATTTGCAGAAAAAACAACATCATTACTGACTATTATTATCCTTTATCAATTCTTTCTTTCCCGAAAGGCATAAGCTGCCATCTCACCACTAGCACCACTCTTCGGCTTCAGAATATCGCATCTTCGCTGAACTGCCGAATTAAAATCACCCGCACTGATAGACGCACCCATATACGACCAATTGTATATCAGGAACCAAAAATTTACATTTAACATCGATTCATCTTAAGAACGATTACTTTGTTAATAAGTACATATTTTAAATCTTTGCATTACTATCAATAAATTGAAATGTCTATCGTCTTTCGACACCGAACGTATAAGGACAATATATTGATTCAATAAACATTTAAATATTTATAAGGCTAACTATACCAATATTGCCTCCGGGCCAAGTGGCAAGCGAGCGAGGGAGAGGAATTGATAGAAAAGGAACTTCGAATAATCGTTTGTCGAACATTTCAATCGCTTAACTTCATTTTGAATCGTTCAACTTCATTACGAAACTTCGCCGATCGCATTTGTTTTTTATGGGAGTGGTGGCGTCGCGACTGAAAAAAGTTCTATCGCTCGAGAACACATCAGAGAGCTAATAAATTATGTGTGACAACAATACAATGCGCCAGGTATTATTGATTGCGACGTAAATAACTTTACCGTTTGGAACAAAACTGTAATCTTTTTTAAAGCGTAATATAATGCGTGATTATTCGACAAAATGATTGAGGTTTGTAATTGGAATTAATCAGTGTTATGCATGTATGATGTTTTCGAATAAATTATTAGATTGGATTAACGTGGTTTACGACTTGTAATGGTTCATCGAGTCAGACTTAGCGGAAGGGACAAAAATGATTGTTTGGATATCGTCGTAATTTCAAAGTTCTCGTTTAGGGAAATGCGTTTCTGTTCGACGTACTTGTGTCTGTCCGGATGAGCAGTTTTCGTTGAAACGCCAAAATTTAATTGAAAACAAACATCCAACTAATTAATGGAAAATAATTGAACTCGGAGAAGCGCACTGGTAATGGGATGAATGTTTTTGTGTAAATTATTTTCATTCATTCGTCGGCGCTATTTTCTAATTTGATTGGTATGTCGATGTGAGTGCTTTCGGTGAAGCTAAAATTGAAACCATTTTCAGAAATTATATCAGTCAAAATTTAAAAAAGGAGCACTGATAATAATTGCTAAAAATTGACATGATGAGAATGAAATGGGCTGCTGGGTCCGCTCTAGACATCAAATATTTGCCGGCCACATTTTTTTCAAACAATCGATAGCAGTTATACTGTTTATGTAGTTGTTCAGCCGGTCCAATTTGTTGGGAGTGAAAATTGCAATATCTGGTGTTGCAAACATCGACCGTAATATGCACATTTCTGTCACACCAACGGCAAAATAGAGGCTTTTATACAATATAAAAATGCGTTTACAAAAGCACTTCCATAGCGCGACATTTCGATTCAATTGGTTCCGCCTATTAAGCGGTGTGTTGGAATCGTTAGGCTTGAAATTATTGCGCTTGGGAGCATGGAATGAATAAAAAATTCCTTCAATGGCTACATGAACGAGTTCTTACACATTTTATTTTCCATTTAAAAAATTTAATCCACCATTTTCCTATTAAATTAAATTGATTTAAAAAACCGGTCTTTTATTCCTAAAGTTACATATATATATTTTTTTTTCAGGTAAGAATTCTTCAATATTCCAGCACTAAAATGTAATAAGGTAATTTAAAAACATTTTATTCGATAATACAAAAGAAAACACACAATTGCTTTTCCGATTCAATCGGATACACAAAATATTTTTCATTATATGCAACACAAAGCGCTTACCTTTGAGCGTTTCTGTTTCTAACTAATCTGATATAGCATGCAAATGGAATTTGTAGCTCTAAATCAATCGATTTCCGCATAACCCATTTATATATAAAGGTAATTTAATGCCTGAGCTCTTTCTCTTACTCTAACGAAAAAACCTATCGCATGTTCTCCAATGGGTATTTACATAATTCTCGTTTATATTTTAATGGGAAAATAGCTCTTTTTTATTTATATTCCGTATATTACGTTAAAACCAAAGGTTTTTCTATTTCGTTGCGCGAAAAGCGCGAGCCCCCGAAGTCTTAAAGTTGGTATTAAATATGTCTGAAGGTCTGGCATATTTATAGTATCCGAGATACCGAATTCTTCTTTCTAAGTGATAAATATTTAACATTGAACTTTTTTAAATTGCCATGTGCAAGGCGTGTTTATGGCTAGAAATAAAACCTTGAAAGTTTACTCTAGCTGCAGAAAATTATTTTAAAACTGCAGATGTATTTACAGCGTTTGCTTCTCATAAAAGTCTTCTTATGCCATAACACAAATTTGCACGTATATACTGCTGGAAACCCGTAAAAACTTCTGAAGATCTTAGTCTTATAATATGCACGCCAACATGGTGCGCAAATCAACCAAGTAATTTGCTAGGTATAGCGTTAGAAATAGTTTTTCTTAAAATTAAGAATTTAGTTTAGATAAAATGAGATCTCTCTTCATATATTAAATAATTGACAATTACGATTATGTTATCACATTTCGTTTAGAGTATAGAACAATATTTAATTCAATTATTACATCCATTAATTGATCATACATGTATTAGACAAGTAAAAGTAAATATTTAAAGCAATTAATTTTTCCACAAATACATTACTATAGTATTATTAATAAATGATACCGAGATCTGCAATCCCAATGTAATAAAACTAGTTTCGAAAGCACCAGCAAGTACTTGTGATATATTTTAAGTATTGTGCCAATTTTATAATAATTTCCTGAAGATACAATATTTAATAATTGTATATATATTTTTTGATTAATTGTACATTTTACATTCTTATTTTAAACTAAGTTAAAATAACACACATTAATGAGTCCTGTCTTATGAATAGTTGTAACATCACGATATATATTAAGAGTCCCCTCTCTGAATCAACAATTAACATATCTTCACAGGACTGCCATAGATCCATGATTGCGTGATTTAGCAGTCTATGCTAACTCTGGTAAAGCGTTTGTCAAGTTTGACACCAAGAATGTTGATTTAGTCTCCCTATGATAATGGCCTTCCTAGTTGATGTCGAGTAAATAGCTCTGTCATCTGCAAACAAGACAAGGGAGGTATTTGTGTGTTTCGGGATGTCATGGAGTTATTGGATAAACAGAATGGAACCAAGGATGGAGCCTTGAGGGACTCCAGCGGGAATCAAGCGCGTAGAAGAAGTTAGATTGTTGGTGTCTGAGTAGACTCAAAAGAATCTATTTTCGAGGTAGCAATTGACAAGCCGCACCAAATAATCTCTGAGTCGAGTAGCATCAACCTTTTGAAGATATCCAGGGACTGGAGATTTTTGTGCTTGGTAGATGTCTGGGGCAGTAGGAGTAATGTTTTCTGTTTCCTATTGGTATCTGAACATGACTTCGCCCAGATTATTAGAGCTGCGAAACCAGGTGTCACGTGAAGCGTTGAAATCACCTTTTATACCGAAAACGGTGTCTTTGTGTATTTCTTTGAAACGACTTCTTCGTGGTGCAATATTATTTCGCAGGTGTACCAGGTTTAGGAGGCAAGTGTGTTATTCCATGCTAGGTTAACAGTGATCTTGCCGTCGGTTATTGTATAAAATATAGGCTGTATATTGTACAATATGCCCAAAAACTTTTCTGCTAAATGTACCATGTGTTAAAGAAATAATAATTGTCATAAGATAGTTAATAGAACAAACTGGTTATGTTATTTTCACGAAAATTTTCTCTAAACCTAATAAGACGGATGCCCATTATTCTTAAAAAAGTTCTTTAATTAAAACCAATGAAATCCTAAAACTATAATTTAAATTTTTAGAGTTTTCTTTTTCGAGATCTTTCATTCATTACTTCACATCATTACAATTATCTAGAAAGCAGAGCAACGCTTTTAAGTACGTATTAAGTAGACTAATTGCAATAGAAATGAAAAGCTCTTGACTGCAAAAATTAATTTCTATTTTATCAAAAAGCTCTACAAAAAATATAGATATGTTATAGCCTCACCAGTTTCATAATACATAATTAAATACCGTTTCAAAAGGTCTAATCGTTTCCAACTTTTTGTGTCTCAATCCCTTTCAAAGAAAAATATATTTTTAAAGAGCTTCAATTGAAATTCTCTTGACCATTCATCCCCGCAATTTTTTGTCGGCATTTAAAGCTTAGGACGATTTGAACTTGACCTACAAAGTACAACGATATTAAGATTAATCATCTTTTCCTGTCTGGAAGAGTAATAAATCATGCCGTAAACAAGTAATTGTGTCTAACTCACCCCCCGAAAACATTTTATAGCTCAAACTCTTGTTAATTCAATGCCGAACCTTCCGAACACATTTTTTAAACAATGCCTTCTATATACATAGATCTATCGATTCGTCGGTAAGTTGAAAGCTGTGTCAGGAACAGAAGCTTCAGGTTTCGTTTTCTTTTTCATGTAAATCCAAATTTGGAAACACTTTTCTCGGTGATATAAATATACTACCGACATTAAGCTGCGGGGTCTTGTTACCGAGTAGTTCACAAATAAATTGACCATATTATCGGAAAGAATAGACTTAACGATGCGCTTTGTGAATTTGTCCTTTTGGAGCGCTCCTAATTGCTAATTTAAGAATTACTGGAAAGTGAAACAAAAGCATTTATAAAACAGTGAACAAGGAACTTCCACCCGACGAGAAATTATACCTTTCAGTTAATTAAAAACTTTTTCCAAATAATTCAAAAGCAAACGATCCACTAATATTTGCTGAAGAAAGCCATTATTTAAAGTAAAATCAATACCCATTTCCTTTTACAGAGAGGAAATGTTGCGTTAATATGACGACATTAATATTTCCAATTTCGTTTCGGGTTTCGTTTTTACTGAATACACACTCGACTGCTTTAATTTAGTATTTAAATGGTTTCCAATGCCATGTGGCGACGTAATATCTTCATCTTATTTTAATTCGATTTGCATTAAAAAGTAAGTAATGTATAATTAATTATTTTCAGCGGAACTCGAATGTTGCTTTTAAGATACATGCTAGAATTCTAAAAGCTACAAAAATAATTGTTTTTAAATTATTCACTTACTGAATTGAATTTGATCTTGAATATGTTGTGGTTGAAGTGCTGTTTAAACACAAAGAATGACATCTTAATCATTTTGTAATTAATACTGCTTTTAAAATGTCCATCTTAGCGACAATAAAATTTTTGCAAAATTGCAATAAGCTTTCCAAATAAATCAAATAGTTGGTATATGTAGTTCGAGTTGTAATCAGAATTACAATGTATGACGTTGTTTCGAGATGAGAATTGTAATTTGCAATCTGAGCGTAAAATTATGTCACGAAACATCTCACTGGCTCTGTTTACATGAATAAAGTTGTGGCTAAGTAGTGAAAATCAAGTTAACTATGTAATATCTCGTATAGAAGTAAAGAAGACATTTCTCCGGTGAGGTTATGTAAATGTGTTAATTAAATTTGTTAAAGTTATTCATGAGGCCATTAATGTGGCTTCAAAATGTACTTAAATTATGTAACTTAAGAGAAAACATCGCGGGGGGTTTCTTAATCTTGTATGAGTTATCCCAAGACCTTTCAACTTATATTTCGCGCAGCGATATTGACTCTTGATATTAATTGTTTGTATCGATGTATGCAGGTAACGGATATGGCTTATGAATAGAGCCGAACCCAAAAGGAATAAATATTTAAATGGTTAGCGAATCAACATGGGCGGACGTGCATTCAGCTTTGAATCAAAGGGTGACCATTCGATATGTTTACGCGATCCTGCCCTTCAAAGCAAACATCAATATTTCAAAAATCCATCAATTCAATGGAGAGATGAAACATGGAGGTATATGCAAATATAGAAGCTATATCAATGGCCTGGTTCACGTCAATGTTAAGAGGAGGGTTATGAACAAACACAGCGACGGGGGAAGAGAATTTAGTGGCCATTACAGTTTGTATCATCATTGAAAATTCAGAACGTGATTTTTCTGTCTTAAATCAAACAGTACCGTGTGTAGCCAGGAGACGATTCCGACTGAATATGATTGACCCAAATGTATGTTTTATGGTAATCCTTCGAGTAAGTAATGTGAGTTTCATCTGTAATAACACTCCGGACTATGTGAAAACCCCGCTTAAAATGTAGCGAGAATATTAAAATTGGAGATAGCTATATTTTGGTTTTCTTTGTATTTCAGTATTCTCGGTAGAACTGTATGGGCGTCGTTTAAGTTTTAATTTCAAGAATATTGAAGAGCTATAGAATGCATTTTAGCAAGGGATAAAAAGACACACACGGAATTGTAAAATTATTTTTGTAGATTTTAAATCTGTGTTTGCCATATTCCATATTCTAAAACTGCAAACGTATGCATTTATGAAATTAACGAGTTCCAATACCAATTTGCGTATAGCATTTTCAACCCTATAATTAATGATGAAATGGAGATCAGCCTATTATTCAACGTTTGAAATCAAATCACATATAATCTCATGTCTGGCAAAGCTGGTTATCTGGCCCACTAATGTGACATGTGTACCCAATGCTGAATGATGTGATTATACTTGACGTAAAGCGATAATCCTATGTTCCGTCAACCAAATATTTTTTCTGATTCTGAGTATTGGATGGCCGATAGAAGCCTTTCATTTTACGAGGGTTAGTAGAAACATTTTACAATTCAGCTTTATTTATTTAATTTTATTAAAGTTATTTCCTCGCAATATCTTCTGAAACCAATCTTTACCAGTATAACCAGTTTTGCCAATTTTCATTAGGGTGTAAAACGCAACACTGTCTGGAAAACACTATATTAACATACATTTTTCTATTATAAGTTGAAACCCTTTTATAGTAATGTTCTCACTACAAGAAAATAAGTAAAGTATATATTTTTCTTTCAATCGTGTGTACATATTGTATTAAAGTCTAAATCTACGTCTAGTTGCATATTTATGATCAACTCTTATATGCAATCCCTCGTCCCTATGCACATACATCACTACATACTCGTTTATTGACATATCTAAATTAAAACAGCAGATTTTGACAAAAAGGTTACCATCATTCTATACTTATATATTTTTCTTGTTCTATATGTCAACTCCAATATGTGTTTTTACCAATTTAATTTTTTGTCTATTGTTATTTCTAAATACACCATGATATCAATAGATTTTATGACTGTCAAGCTAAAAAGAATAAAAAAGGGTACAATTGCAATAAACAGATCCCGCCAGACAATAGGTCACAAATCAGACACCTACCAACAAGAGTGATCTTCCTCTGCAACCCTAAAACCAAAAACAAAATTTCTTGCGCAAGTCTATTCACAAACGCTTCAGAAGGTTTCAAGCACGAAGGTCTCGTACAAAATATCACAATATCAGTGCAAACTCACGGCAGCACGTCTACACTCGGCTCATAACCAATTCGTTCAAGTACTTTTTTATTGCCCCAACACTTAGATACCTCAGATGGAAATGTATTTTGTTGTGATGATAATATGAAGCTGCATATAAATGATATTTGCAGTGCTCAATGCAGTTATAGAGACGACAGGTGTATATTATATATAAAAATGGTTCTAAAATTGAATTCTGAAGTATTCCACTATGTACACAGAGAGAATAATTTAGCTGATCATCAACTCTAACCCTTTGGGACCGTCCTTAGAGATATGAATGAAAGAAGGAGACAGTAGAATGGCTCAGGTCAACATGGTGCAAAATCGCCAGCATCAGCTGATGATTTATAGTTTCAAATGCTTTGGAAAAGTCAAGCAATACCAGAGCAATCAGCATCACGGGCCACAGTAATATAATCAATAATTGTAGTCTGGGCGGTAGCACACCGATGACCAGGTCTAAAATCAGACTGCGCCGCAGGAAGAAGACTACTCGACGAGATGCTGACACAACTGACGATCAACAACCCATTCAAGAATCTTTGCCAGGGGAGACAGAATACTGATGAGGCGAACGTCATCAATAGTAGCACACCTGCTTGATTTTAGCATGGGAGTTACATAACCCTTCTTCCAGACTAAAGGAAATACTCCATCTTGTAAATATGTATTTATTCTATGTGTTAAAGGCTCGAGTTTTATTGGGTAAAGTATTTAATATCTGAAGAAATTAATAAATGACCAATAAGTGATGCTGAATTAGCCGATACTCGAGTAGGTTCATCAATTATCTGGGAAAACTTGAAGCCATCAAGAATTTAGCGATACAGAGAAACAGCTCGTGAATCTGACAGAAAATTTAAATGAAAATCTCGCAGGCACCAGAAAACGTCCACGTTCAACATAACCTTCGGGAAAAACTCTTCAATATGGCTAAGAAACAAGTTAAGAATACACAATCGAGGACTGTCAATAATGCCAGTTGAGACTGATTTGCCAGATAATATCAAACGCAACCAGATCTGCTCGAACAATGGACCATAACCCGTGCAATCAAGCAATTGCACCACCAAATATTCTCTCGCATACATAGCAAACCCACCATCCCGCAATCCCTCCTAAAAAGTATGTAAACCACGTCATCAAATATATCTGACGTAAATCAGGTCTCCATGAGACAAATTAACTCGTTGTTCTCTTCACTCATTTCATGTGGTACCCATTTGCTTAACTTCGTGTTCCATCGTTTCCACTCACATTGAATCTTAAGTCAAGAGTTTGGCATGTCTGACTCGAGTCCTGTTCGATTGCCAGCTCGAGATCGTCGTTGTGGATGGTCTTCCGGACTGAGGTTTATCTTCCAGATTTTTATCTCCAGATGCAAATTTTTTAAACCACTTCTGACCCGTCCGTTCAGCTACAGTACCTTCCCCAAAAGCAGAGCATATCTTACGACAAGCTTCTGCAGCTTTGGTACCAAGTTTAAATTCATAAAGTAAAAAAGCACGAATTATTGCATTTGACACGTCCAGGATCAGGCCAAGCACTGTGCCTTGAGATATACCTAAAATAATTTGTGCATACTTTTTTTTGGTCATAGAAGAACCTATCCTCATGTACTGGGCACGAAGTAACCCTACAGCCTCAAGTTTGTCCAACTATATTTCGTTTGGTACAGTATCGAATACTTTAGCTAAGTCTAAGAATATAGATTAACATTTTTCTTTTTTATTTATTGAACTCATAATGCTATTTCAGTCCACAAACCCCTCTCTGAATCTATATTGGTTTTTACATACAAATATTTTGGCTTGCTAATTGAAGAAATTGGTCTATAATTGCTTATATCTTTCTGATCACAACTAAGAATTCTTTAAATTCTCTTGGGAACTCAAGTGGATTTATGTTTGTATGTATCCTTTTCAGAGTTAATTTTCCTACCTTTTTTAAATCTCTTCTTTGTAGAATAAGTTCATTTTGGGTTAAAGGCTGCAATACATTATGTGAATCTACATCCGGATATTTATTTGTAGCAATCATATACACCGGGAGAGGTAATGTAATCATCGATGCCTATAAAGATCTGCTGATGTCTTCTCAAGTGGTTCTGAAAGTGCTACAATCCATATTAGGTATAGGTTACTGTTTGACGTCAGACAATTTTTATACCTCACCATAGTTAGCAGACATTTTGAATGATTTGAATGGAACTATGCGCTCCAATCGAAAAGAAATTCCCATGAAATTTCAAAAGAAAAAAATTTAAAAATGTGAAATAAATGCATACCAATAATGAAAAGCTATGATAATGAAATGAAAAGACATAAAGAACATTTGCCCTTTTTTCTACAATACATAATAATGAGGCAAAGGAAACTAGAAAAATAGATTTTTAATGAAAAATTTCTTTCAAAAATATTACGTATTGACTATTATTTGAGCTATATATCCATGCCCATCTACTATGTTTAAATATTTATTTACAAATGAATTAATTGTTTTTAAAATATATATTATTTGTGCAGCTTAAGTTTAGCGACTTTAAATTGCAGTTCTCTTTAATGTAAGACCATTAAAAATTGTACGAAATTTTATTGCCACGATGTTTCCATTACGGATATTTTGTAGTCCAAATATCGAATTTCTTCAAGTAATGTGTGTCTTCACAGGATAGGATACAATGTAATCACGGATATTTGCTATAACTGGTCCCTATAACTGGCCCCTAGTCGCATTGCCACTTATATTTTTGCTATGCATATTTCATATAATTTTCTGATTATTCATGAGAAAAATACGACATTCGCAACGTTTCTTAGATATCCCATTAACAGACAAAATAGCTATTTTGATTGCCTTCATTCTGTTTTCTCCATTACACGATTATTTATACAAATTATATAATGTTTGAATACATAAATAAAAGTTATACATTATGTATAGAAAACCATTCGTAAAATTTTAAAAAGCTCACTTACATAAACTTTATAGCTGTCGAGACTGTGTGTAGGCCACTGCGACCTCGTTTTATGCGAAAATTGTTTAAGGTTACTCAATTATTCAATTCGGAATTACATTAAACGAAATAAGTTGGTAGGAATCGAATTTCTGCTGGAATGTGTGACCCCAAGTGACCTCCAATTTGTGGTTAAAGCTCGAATGAACCGTTTGGTATTTCGTGCGTCAAAAACACCGCTGATTAAGATAGATTGCGCTCGGAGAAATCATAAACTGCAAGTGACATGCAGCTCAATTGTTCGAGAGCTAAAGGCAAGTCAGGTCGTAGCAATTATTTTCCCAGAGAAAAGGATTATAAACCGCTTCCGAGTGCATCTTTTTATTTAGAGCTTGCTTTCGGATGGTAATGGCAACTAGTTCGAGTATTTGCTAGACAAAAACGCCTGCGAGATAAATGATACGGAACAGAGATGCAAGTTACTCGGGTTATCTTTTTCTCCATTTTCATCGGACCACTTTTAAACTCTAAGAATTTACATAATTATGTTTCTAAATACAAATTTCGGTCGTTCTTGTTCCGTTACATAAAATCGAGTGCAGCAAAGGTTATTATGATAAACATCACTAATAGCGAATGTCGTTATTTATGAAGCTCTTTCTTGGAGTTCTGGGAAAACTCGCCCTACTATTTAGGTCGGCGATTTTCCACCTTCATTATCTTACATCCAAGATTCGCACCGATTTTCCTTGAGTAAAAGGTCATTTTCACACAGGAAAGTGGAATATTTCGTAAACACAGGGGGTAATTTTAGCATATATGAATGTTGTAAAAAGCGTCGATCGAAAATTGAACGACTTCTATTTAAGCTCTAGTACATTTTCTAATTCTGATCCTGGGAAACATATTTTTGAATTAACACACTTAACATACTTATATATTAATAACCAATTTAATTAGATTTGTGTAACTTTTACTCATAAAACATATTCTGCAAACAGTCTGCAGACGTCCGGCGTCTGTTTTAGCTGTAAGGGACGTTAAGCTCTAGACGAGTGACCGCAAAATGGAGATTAAACCATGTTTAGCCAACAAACAAGAAACTAAACGTTTCATCATCTCTCTCACATTTACGGCATCAGGTTTTCAAAAGACACGTGTACAGAAATGGAAACTAAAGATTACTAGCAGCAAATTTTGTTGGTTTCTGCATCACACGTGTTTATGTGTAATAGGTTTATTTAAATTACTAATTATTTTTTGAAAGTTACTCAAAAATGTAATAGGTCTGTTTATCTTGATCATTACCAACATATCTGCCTGTTACATTTAGAATTACTTTTTTTATATTTAAAAAAATTGTTTTTAAATAATATATTTAATATGTGGTTGTGATTAAAATGTAAGAATAAAGATTTAATTCTGTATCTAAACTTTGTTTCAAAACACGACTATACTTTGGAAAAAAACGCACAAAAGACAGACAAATAACGGACTAACAGTTTTTATATATTTATAATTTAATAAAATTTATATAATTTAATAAATTAAGTTCAATTAAATTATAAAAAAATAAAATAAGAAACAGTGGTAGAAAATGTTCAAAATGACATCTATACATGTTTAATTTGCATTTTCTGTGGTTCTATCTGTTCGCATTGATGCTTTTGAATTAAATCGCTATTTTGCGTTGAAGATGCACATTTTTATAACGGGTTATGTAGATAAAGTTTTAAATTTTCGTGTAGCAAAAGGAGTTTAGCATTATTTTTGTAAATAATATGATGGACCTGGTATTGAAGGAGCTTTCATGGAAGAAATGTCTGGTTTTCCTTGACCATGTCATCGTCATTGAAAAGACTTTTGAAGAACATCTGAGTTCAAGGAAATGTTACAACTATAAGAAGGAAGTTAATTATTTGGGACATATGGTTTCCAAAGAAGGCATCTCTGCAAAAAAAATTAAATTACTTGCAGAGTGACTAGTACCTAAAAAAAAACACGAGTTACGAAGCCTTTGGATAGATTGATTGATACTGGCGCGAAGTACGACTGCACGGAAGATCTCACTCTTCAGTTCGTCTGTGCTCGGAAATCAGCAACCAGAAAGGAAATTTATTGTAGAACGGAATGCCAGTAATGTTGGCATTAGACTCTATCACGTATGGACTCTATCAACAAGTTGGCTCGTCATCGAATCCAGTGATAAAATGAAGAATCACTACGATTCAAAAGCTGAAATTTGAGGTTTTAATCAATGAGACAAAGTTTGGCTGTATAACCCGACTCGACGAATAGGGTTTTTTCCAAAACTTCAAAAAAGCTAGGAAACCATATGAGGTTATCAAGAGGATAAATGATGCATAAATTCAACATTCAAATTGTTAAATATTATAAATATAAGTGATAAGGGATTAAAGATCTTGATTTATGTTTCAAATTTTTGTGTTGTTTTAAGAAAAAAAATGTCTGGGTAATTGTGTGTGTATGCGTGTGCGTTTCGTATTTGCCATACCACCAAAGATGTGAAGATTTTAATACAGATTTTAATTATATTAAATAGAAGATCTACCTTGATCTACTGTGGCGCTTTTGGACAAATTTTACAACTTTATCAACTTTGTGGAAGACATATATTTATAATAACGTTCTAGACCAGTACTCCAATAAGGATTAGGATAGTTAGACCTTGTGAAATTGTCAGCAGTACAACATTAAAAAAATTATCTACTCACTGAAAAATGAATGTGTTTTTGAAGGGATAATATATAATTGCCTACGTTTATAGCTGAATCGGCACTTTGCTCATGTTTCGAATGAAATCTTTAATAAAATTTCAACACTTTTGTATGCAAACCACATTGTTTCTGTATACATTTGCCTTATATCTCCCCTAAAAATAACTTTTTACAAGAAAAACCATGTTTAGACCGTCCACAACTTCTTAAAAATACATACATGCACCCTTCTTTGGGGATTGCAGGAATAGCTTGTATACCAGCGTCCCTTTGTGTATATAGAGCTTTTCCTCATTGTTAGTAAGAAGGCAACTGTCCTTTCCGGAATAAGGCCCGAGTCCGGAACGCAGTATTTCCGTACCCGGCGATTTCCGGTGGGTAATACGTATGCGGTCAATTTCTTAGAACCATCAATCTTCTTTCCCGAATTTTATCATTATTTTACTTCAGCACGGAGGTCTTTATCTGACAGAAGTTGTGACAACTTTACATTGATCTTTTCTTCGAAATATCTGCTGACAACAGAACACATTTGTTACCAAAAAAATTATACAACTGTCGTCCTTCGTTATATTAGATTGCATTCATTCCGAAAATAAAACAATGCGTTGCTTTAACATGTTCCGCATATAAAATAATTAAAAAACAAAAAGCACGCTTCCGTTCCTATCTATAAAATCAACATTTTTGCATAGTCATCTGCATATGTAAGCCAAAATGTAATGTAGTTTTGATGCAATCTCTCAATGCGCGATTTTCCCTGAAATGTCTGCGTCTCGATGGTACTTTACAATGAGATTGCTGGGGTGGAAAATATAATCCATTTAAATCTTGCAATCCTATTATGCTAGTACGCGTGTGTATCGATTTCAAAGAACGTCTTTTTTAGAGCCAGGAAAAATAGACGGTACAATATTTTCTGCATGTTATTTTTTCTATATTCCCCGCAGTTATAAGAGATGACAGACCCTTATCAGAATCTCTTGGCACTTTACTATATGAGATTACTTCTGTAAGCCTCGGGAATTCGTATCCTGCACACATACGGCACGTAACGAAAATAAAAGCCTGGGACTATTGACGCCTGCGAACGTCGTAACTTCTGAGGTTATATAAAAATTTATATGCACTTAACTTGACAGCTGTTCTTGTTTTCTGGAAGCGGAAACTATAGCGGCATTTATTTTAACTATCTACCTGTAAGTACATTTTTGAGAAGGCGAATAATCATTCTTAGAATTCCCTTCTTATACAGGAAGCTATTTCGAAAGACGTAATAAGTAGAAATGTATTTATCTACAAAACAAAGATATAATGAGAAAGGGCGATTCGAGGAGCTGATAAGATAATTGAATAAGATAATCAAGAAATTAGCTTTTATGAAATAAAATGTAATACTCGGGAGGCTTTGTTCTTCTATGTTGTGGAATCCCCGTGTTTATTGTAAATTCTCGCTGACGAGAGGGTGATTCGGTGAATGAAAATAAGGCTGGGAGGATTCATTAGTATAAGGAAGAGTGGAACCGGGCCATTTATAAAAAGGAAATATTGGAGACTTCAATTCCAAGTTAATTTTCTTGTTGCTGCCAACATTCCATTTTCTAATTAAATTTCTCGAAAGCCACAAGACTCTCAGCAATGCAATTCAGCTCTATCTTTTAATTAAAAGTCACTGATTGTTGAAATTTGATTAGCTTGTGTAATTTCTGTGTGTACTCACAAATACATATTATTTTCTAGCATGCATTGTTATAGTTATACACAAGACTTCATCAAAGTATGTGTGTAAATTTTCTGCTTCATTTTGAAGTTTAGTTATTAGTGGAACTTTTGTCTGAAGTAACAGTTAAATAATTTGTAATTGACCCGACAATGCTAATATTTGCTTGGCTCTTTCGGCCGATCAAATTCCTCTTTCGAAGGGTAATTGTAATTCAATTTACAGATCGGCTAGTTTGAATTTACCTGACAAATATGTACAAACGCTACACGAAGCTATGTGAAAAGCATTTATTTTAATGGAAATTTTATGATTTAGATGCCAAGTAGGTTTTCAAACGTTGACTTAAAATTTATTATAATAGAACTCTGGCTTGAGATGTGTCCTTATTTAATAAAATTTAAATTTTTATTTAAGGGAAAAAGTTACTGACATTTTTTTTATATTTTTAAAATAATTTTTAAATAAAATTTACAAACACTCCGCATCAAACGGTGTCTATTGTGCGTTAATTTTTCTGTTATAAATCTTAAATTTTCTAGTAAATTATATTACAAAGTACAAAGAGAGAATGTAATCATTCCAAACACAATTAAACCAAGCGAATATATAACTTGTTTATTGAAATAACTTGTGATGATTTAGTTTAAACTTTGCAATTATGTTTAATTTGCATATACGAAACTCAATTTCGTATGGTCGACGCCCTTACGTTTGCAATCCGAACAAAATTCCGTTCAACTTTCCAAGCGGCTATCGTAAACCGACGATCGACGGATGTTCAAAAATTGCAATTTGAGTGTCACGTGAAGCCACGATTTTCATGTTGTGCTTGTGTACAATATTTAGATTGTTTAAATTGTTCTGATATGCACCATAACACACTAATATTGCATAACAGCATGGCGATGTAAAAGCATCAAAAACACATAAATAAATGATCTACTAGTACTAAAGCAAACTTTATAAACCAAGGAATATATAATGAATTTATTACTCTCACTTTGTTTACATTTTATAAATTATTTCATATTAACAAATAACAATTTTTCTTGCTTGACAACACAACACCAGATTTGCAGTTGTAGAACTAATTGTTGAGGTTAATAAAACGGCAGTGTCTGTCCAAGAAAGAAATCTTAATACAAAAAAGAAGTTACTCAGCTACCGGTTTCGGTCCATCAAACCATCTTCAGGCTGAAAAGGATACAAGGCATTGTCTAAATTATCCTTCTGTGACACTGTCGCCAATCTACTCCCCGTTGGGGACAAATAATATTTTAAAAAGAGAATTGTTATTGTTGGGAAGGGATTCGTTCAGATCCGGGTTTATCCGTGAATGCAGAAAAATTTCCAATGAATCAGCAACGTTAAGTTTGAGGCTCTTCGGAAACTTGTGGTGGTGGTCTGAAGATGTTATATGAGCAGCAAAAGCAGATCTTTCTGGCTTGTTGTTAATAAAACGAAGATGCTCCTTATAATGAAGACCAAAGGAGCGGCCGGTTTGCCCAATATAATTGTCTCTAATATCAACGGGGTCTTTGTTCCTCACAAGTAAAAAAACGGAGAGTCCTTTTACAGCAAAAACTAATGGAAACATTTTCAATTTTACCAATTCGGTAGGAGATGTTACCTAGAAACGGGATCGAGATAAATTCCTTACCTTGAATTTGATTAAGTATTTAAGCAAACTTCCTATCTTTCTTACGAAATCCACAGAATATCCGTTGGACAAAGCGACTTGCATAATGACTTTAAGTTCGTGTTCGAACGCATCAAATGAAAGAGGCATGGAAAAAGGCGATGAATCATTTAATAAAAAGAGCTCTTTTGTGAACAATAGGGTGTTGAGAAGAAGAGTGTATGCAATAATCAGTATGAGTTTCCTTACGAAATATTTCAAATTCAAAACTGACGAACGACTGAGAGATCTAGGAAGTTGAGACGATTATTTTTCTCAAATTCATGAGTGAAGCGAATGTTGGGCTGAGGGCTATTCAGAAGGGTCAAAATAAGATTAACGTTGTCTCTTTCGCCTGAAAGAATGCAAAAGACATCATCGACATAACAGCACCAAAACCTAATCAAGTTAACGCAAGGATTCGAAGATGAAAACTTATTTTCCAGATCATCTATAAATATTTCAGCAAGAAGAAGGCTAAGGTTGCGGCCCATGGCTAACCCAGAGGGTTATTCGAAGAAGAGATTATTGAAGACGAAAAAGTTTTGCTTCAAGGCTAAACTAAGCAAATCGAGAACACAGGAAACTTCTTGGTCCGAAGCATTACAACCACAGAGAAGCTCGCTCACCCGACATAAATAAGTAGCAGTTGGAACGGAAGTGAAGAGATTAGAAATATCATCATCAGAAAATCATAAAAAGAGATTCAAAAGGGTCGAAAGTAGAAGAAAGTTATCCAACTGGATCGTATTTTTATTCCAAATTTGGGAACAAAGTTCAAAAAAAATGTATAACAACAATAATATAATAATAATAAATGTATTGAAGAAATAGCACCAGTACAAACATAACAATATAATTAGCACAATTAATGTAATATCGCTGCCCCCCCCCTCCAATAGAATCCGAGTCGTTACGTACGCAAGCAAGCTTGCGGACGTCCCATGCATGGACCGCATCAAGAAACAACATAATTTCAGCTACCAACGGTAAGACTCTGCAAGATATCGCCTTACGTACTGACAGATCGTAAATCCCACGGGATCTCATTGTGATAATAGCATAAGGATATGTTATATTAGAATGACTTTCTGCATAAGGAACTCCTGACTCGAGGAACAGTGAGTAGGCCCCGATGCCTTAGATTTAAATTATGCACATCCGTACGAAATGATAGTATAGATATGGAAGAGTCTTAAAGAGTACTATCTTGTGAAAAAATTACAACAGCGCTACCGAAGCGCAAGAGTTTTGAACTCTTTGAATGCGAGATGAGATCGCGGCGTCAATACACGGCCCATAAACCGTATCAAAATAAAGTGAAGTGACTCAGCACTAGCGAGTCACAAAACAACCTTCGAACCGGCTCCGCGAGAAAATGGTGAAAAGGATAAATCGCCCTGAGAGCATTGTATGCTGCTCTTATGAGGTAAGATACGTGTTCTTAAAATCGTAGTGCGACATCCATGTGCACGCCCAAGTTTTTAGCAACAGTAGAAAACCGCAGACGATCACCACCCACCTCCAATCCAAGCTCACCCTCAAGCCTCTCCCGATCCCCCTCAGCACAAACAAGAGTATCGTTGACTTTCGCGGATTTATCTTCAAGCAATGATCTGCCGACAAAGAAAACAACATATCCAGCTCGCCGTTGATGATACGCCCAGCCTCACCCGCGTCACCACTTTTAAAGCTGTAGTAAAATTGCGAATCGTCCGCACACAGGTGGTATTTGCAGAGATGCAATGGTTGGCACAAACGGAACGTGTAAATAATATATAGCAAAGGTCCCAATATTGAACCCTGTGGTACCCCGGCCGATAAATGCAATCTCTCAGAAACATTCTCTCCAATCTTGACCCTTTGATACTTATCAAGAAGGTAGCCATGAAAAAAGTCATTTACAATATCCGACATACCAATACAGTGCAAAATAGCAAGCACCAATTCATGATTTACACTATTAAATACTTTTGAATAGTCCAACAGAACAAGTGCGGTGTTATACCGCGAGTCCAGAGCCAACACATCATCCACCACAGCGGATAAAGCCGTGGAGCAGCCATGATCCGACCTAAAACCCGATAACGTTTGTGGATGAATATCATGCAGTGCCAAATAACCACGCAACTGACCATCAATTACCTTCTCGAGAATTCGTGATATGGTTAGAAGAATACTAATGGGTCAGATATCATTAAAATAGACACATTTGTCTGTCTTCGGCAAGGGCTTAACATATGCCTCTCTCCAAGCCGCCGGGAAAACAGTCTCCAACAAGCATGTATTAATTATGTTAGTTAATGGCGACAATATAAAGGGGCAACATAATCTAAGCATTTCTAAAGATATAGAATTCGATCCCACTGCATTTGACTTAATTTCGTTTAGTATAAGCTTGATTTGCTCGGTAGATACGGCAGAGAACGAAAACTTTTCTCCAAAGTCGCTCATAGTTCTCCACAGAAATGTCAGATTAATTTCTTGTCGTTATCATCCTTATCTCCTTCACGCCAGCAGGAATCCGCAAAACAACGTAAACCAGCGAGTCATCCGTCAGCTCATGCAGGTCAACCACGCCCACACCCATCACAGGATCCCTCTCTGAGACAATGATATGGTCAATTAATGTCGAGGAACCAAGACATACGCGCGTCAGCTGATCAACAATTTGGGACAGCCCAAGTGAATTCAAAAGAGATAAATAGGCCTCCAATCGGAGCTGCAAGTAAACAGGTCCAGATTAATATCACCACCACAAACAAAATGATCAGTATTCAGCAGTAATTCCGCAAAAATGTCCTCGACCTCCCCAAGAAACGCGCCAACGCCACCCGACGGAGGCCGATACACTGCCCCAATGACCACGTTTTTGCTGTGCAACTGAAGTTTAACAAAGATACACTTCACAAAGTCCGGAGAGATATGAGTACTCAATACATGAAAATGTAAGGATTTTCTAATATAAAACGCAGCATCCCCTCCACGCGTGGGACGGTCACATCTAACCAAATTGTAACCCGGGACATCAACCACACTATCAGGAACATCTGGCGTTAACCACTTCTCCAACACGCCCAGAACATCATAAGATGACGTCCTCAAAAGCAGACTAAATCCCACAAAGTCAGAACGCAGCGACCTTATTTTAACAAAAGCAACTTGTAAGTAAGTCATACATAGTGTCTCCGCTCACATATATACTTGTATATAATCAAAAGTAGAAACTTTCTTAAATCTTTGACATACAACAGTGCGCAATGCAGCAAGCTAGAGAAAAATATACTACCCCATCGCAGCAAAATCCGTGCACACAAAACAAACTATGTATTGTTCAGTCACCAACCAAAGTCACCACCAGTCACCTTTATCCGTTTTCGCGCCCAAGCGATGCACCCTGTCCATATCACTCCTCGCAATATTTATCTTCAATTTATCATTTAACCACGGAAACACGGAACTCTGTTTACTAATCCGTAAATTCGCAAACATGATCTACGACTATACTGTTCCAGATCATTGCACTTCACTTTTAGTCTGTCGATCAAATAAGCCTGCTCTTCCAGATTTTTCTTCATAGTTGCGACATTATCCTGAATTTCCCTACACCGGCGGCTAAAGAAAGCAGTGAGCCTGTCGGTCAACGTTTCCACAAGGGTATTCAAGAACATCTGTGACCCACATACACTCATAATTATCTCCTTAATGCCCTCCTTATCAAGCTGTTCTTTTTGCTGTTGACGTGTATTCGTCATTTTAAATATTTTTAATTTTATTTTCTTTTAAGGGGCAAAAACTGTTCAAATATTGTTCTATATTTTATCGTTATGGGACCACCTTACTACCAAGTTACATGCACTTTGCAGTATTATATCGCGGACGCGGCGCTCCAAACAGCAAAAATAAGATCAGGATACAGATCCACTACTCAGTAGCATCACACTGCCCAAAAATTGTCCTCACTCGGTTTCAAATATCACATTGAGGCGGGATCAAGAAAGGTAGGAAACTGGTGGGAAAAAGAGTTTCTGTGGGAGACAATAGGTCTCATAGGATAACCATCTTTATGTATTTTAGGCAAACCATAAAGGCGAAGGATTGATGGGTTCATGGCTAAGATCTTATGTTTCGATATCGAGAAGCAGCTGTCATATTACGAGACGACACAACGCAACTCGTTTACACATTTGCTAACAGGATTAGAATTAAGTTGATTAAAATAGTTGTTCTTAAGAAAATCGAGCATTTTACTTGTTGAGGTTATGAAACACTGCTCAGCGTCATTTGG
>JAUIMW010000071.1:0-28220 GCA_033557785.1 Enochrus cinctus | reverse complement strand
TGATGAAAATTAAAAAGTGGCTTAGTGATAACCTGCTTAGTTTAAATATTAAAAAGTCAAACTTTGTTACCTTTTCATTAACTTTCCCAACTATCAACAGTCAGTTCTTATAGCGGGTAAAAACATGTATAACCTAATGCTAGATGAAATAAAGAAGATAAAAAATCTTAAATGCTTCAAAAAATATCTTAAGGTATTGATAGAGAGACACAAACAACAGAAACATGTATTGATAACATGTTTACAAACATACTATAAAATACTTATCAAACGAAAACTGTTAACTTCCACATAACTGACCATTTAGCTCAACTACTATGCACAAATTTAAAACCTGAAAAAATATACATACTAATCAAATGCAGAAAAATAAATAGAAAAAATATAGAAAACTTTGTGACCCCTCAAAAAAGAAAAAGTGACAGTAACAAAGCAACAAATGAAATTTATGAAGATTTTCACAACCAAACACAGGATGTGTTTCCTAAAGTGCACTATGAAAGAAAAAGTGAAGCCAAACAAAGACTTAAAAACAAATTAGATGTTATATACACGCTTATTAAAGCAATAAAAGAGGAGTAAAAAAACAAACAAATAGTACATACTTTCCAAACTCTGATAACAAAACAAAGGCCCCCTGGGAACCCAAGCACTTGGATGTACAAAAAGACAAACGAGATGACTTCAACAAGTATTTTGTTGATGGAATTGAAAATCCTCAGAAAGGCTTAAATCAGCAACAAACTGGAAATTCCACTCTACAGACCTTATTCTCAACAAGGAAAATTTAAAAATAATAAACAGCCTAAAACAAAAAAGAACAAAAGACATATTTGGTGTCTCTATGAAACTACTGTAATAGATAGGAAAACAAATAGCGGGTTCCATTGACATACATATTAGGCAGCAAAGCTTTCAACATGATGAACCATAAGATGCTATCAGGCAAACTGGCAAACATCATCTCTTGGAGATCAAGGATCAGTACTTGGCCCATCACTTTTCATATTGTGCATAAATGATCTACCGAGTAATATCAAAGCCGACATGGTCAATCTATTTGCAGATGATACCTCTTCTTTAAACACCAGCCAAACAATAGAAAATCTGCAGGCTAAAACTCAAGAAAGCATGGAAACGGCAGAATGATGATTCCAAGCAAATAGACTAATAATGAACGAGGAAAAGACAGACACACCTACAGCCCGGCCAAAACAATAAAATTCTTAGGTGTCGAAATAAATTAGACCTTAAATTGGTCCTTTCACATAACAAAACATTGCAAAAAAACTATCGACAGCATTCTATGCCCTAAAATACAACTACAATAAAAACAGCATAGACCATAAATTTAATACCTGCTTTAAAGAAAACATTTAGATTCTCTAACATAGAGTACTAAGAGCACATTACTTTATTGGAATCAGATTGTACAATGGCCTCGCGGAGGGTGTTAAGAGGATGGACCTGAAAACATGACAGCAGTCTTCTCCTTTTGGAGCAAGAACTGTCTTAATAGCTTATGCAGTATAAATATGTAGAAGGTATATTGTAATTAATATGTCAATATCAATATTTACACTGCTAAAACAGATCTTTAGCTCTCTCTTTTCATGATACATGAGCTGGTCATTTCATAGTGAAATGTTATCTTAATTTTGTCACGAGAGAAAAAATTTCATTTTGCTAAATTAATATTTTTTTTAAATATCTTCCAGTATTTGTGAAAATATTCGTGAAGCATGGGGTCGCAGTTTTGTCTTTTTTGAAACTAAAACTACCTTTTATGCGCATGATATTCTAATGCTGCATGTGCTCCATTCACCCCAATGATCACTCATTAAAATAAGAGCTAATTAATTGCTGTTTTGTATTGTGAGAAAAAAAGGAAGAATCGCAGGGGCAGGGGATCTTTGCAGAAAAATACTAGACTCATCCTTCTACAGTCAATGCTTGCTCATGCACACAACTCCCACCTACCCTTTGCAACCTTCATTGAAACTTAAAAAAAACAAGATTTTGCGTAGAAAATCATGGAACCTTCTCTGGCATGCTTCCACATCAAGGGCCAAACTGAATATTTACAGCTCTAAGGTCCATGCTCTGTATTTGGTGAGATCAGCTTGGTGTAGTGTATTATGAGCTGTTAAATTCGATTGAAACAATCATAGGCACTCTATATCGAAAGCAAGAGTTTGAATCGAGCATTGAAGGAAAAATGGCCTCAATATGTGATAGACAAAGTAATTTTGGAAATTGACAATGCTCGGCCTTGTCTTGCACAACCAGTTAATACATTGTTGGATATGCTGAAATGGGATCTCCCACCCCACTTCTGATCTTTAGTAATAAATACAATAATAATTATTTTAATGATGTCTTTTTGCAGGTTTGTATTTTACATGGTTTCCTGGTACTTTTTAGCCAAGGGATATTTACTCTCATCCTGTCAGGTGCTTCGGTACATCACAATGTTTCTGTAGTGTAGTTTCATGCCTTCTTTCTCTTCTTAATTTCATCAACACTTTCTTTCGATATCTGATCTCTCTTTTCTCCATACTTTAATGCCTATATGCCTCAATAGCATTGTATTTCAGGTAAATCTAATTCTATGTCTATTCTAACTATTCCATCACAAGATACTAAATGTCTAGGAATAAAGATGTTGAAATTATTTAAGATAACACCTTTTTCCACACACAAAACTTGTTTTAAACTCAATTGAAAATCTCTTTACATGAAATCTTTTTGATTGTATTAACCCCCTTAGATTTAAAAGATTACCTTTTAAAATTGGTGAAATATCCTTGGATATTTAATTTTTACTTGTTTATTCTCAATAATTGAACTGGAAAGGTTTTCATTTTGCAGTAAATGTATAATGTTATAATCTATTAATAAAACACTGAGCACCAATGTTTACAAATTTTTAAATCTGCTTAATGTTTGTTCATTAAGTAAATATTATTTTTATGTTGAAGGCTTCGTAGAATCAATGTTTCTAAAATCACAAGCTGCAAAAGTATATAACGTTGTTAAAGCATGTTTGTCTCACAAGTTCAGATTTAAAACGGTCTAATTTCTCAAAGAATTAAAAATTTTATAATAAATAGTGATTACACTCAAAAAAGTAGCAAATGAACACTGCAATACTTACCTTTCCGATGTAAATAAGGATGACTAGTATGAACTTTTATTGCAACACATTTTTGAACGTGTGCGGTTGTGCAACAACATTTCCAGGAAACCAAGATAAACATATACATGTAATTATTAGATAGTTCTAAAGAATATAGATAAATATAATTACTAATAAACACTAAAAATTATGGGAATTTTCAAATCTAAACATAACAGAGAAGTAATTGAAAATGCCCAAACTTGCCAAACAAATTCACTCTTGGAAAGTAAGTTTCAAAAGTTGCTCTTGTGTGATTACAATCTGTACTGTAGTTTTCCTAAAAATGCATTTATATGTGCTAACAGTATATGTTAATTGCAGGTA
This sequence comes from Enochrus cinctus, assembly GCA_033557785.1. Taxonomy (NCBI): domain Eukaryota; kingdom Metazoa; phylum Arthropoda; class Insecta; order Coleoptera; family Hydrophilidae; genus Enochrus; species Enochrus cinctus. The sequence continues at coordinate 24,715 of JAUIMW010000071.1, read as the reverse complement.
AAAAACCAACAAAATACAGCTTCTCCTTCGACGAAGAAATGGGTAATACAAAGGATTGGGTAGGTATAACCATGTCAGAAATATACAAAGGACATGGGCCGTGGCAGTTCGAAATCCCTCCGGTTCATCCATCAAAGTACCACACCATTCTGTACGAAGGCATTCCAAACCTGCAAAACCCCCCAAAACCACGTAAAAGCATGCAGCTAAGGCATTGGGATAATGACTACGTTCGTTTGCCGTATTCCCCTAAAAATCTTTTCCCTACAAAAAAGTGCACTGGAGAAGAAGTCTTGACGGAGAGGTGGACCCTGATAAAAGAGTCGTTAACGAAGCGACCCATTACAACAAGCGAAGAGTTGGAAGCTGCTATACATTCGTACAACACGAGGCTTCCTAAATTTTTGGCGCTTCATTTTTACTTCAACGAGGTTTTGGAAGACTATGAAACGGAAGCTTTTTTTCAGACAGTGCTACCAGGGATAATCCAGCTAGCTTTGCAGTTACCGACGGTAGTGTGCGCCAGCATCCCTCTGTTAAAGAAAGAATCAAACAAAGCGATTACAATGAGCCAAATGCAAGTCGCCTGCCTTCTAGCCAATGCATTTTTGTGCACATTCCCATGGAGACGTGACATGAATACTTACCCTGGAGTCAATTTTGTTCGGCTGTTTTCCGCACATCTTTCAGATGATACTAAATTCAACCCAGTATCAGAAAAGTTAAAGTGCATTTGCCATTACTTCAGGAAAGTGCTAATGAAACGTAAGCTTTACAACTTTTGTATGTTTGTAAAATGTTGATGAGTAGTAGGGTTTTAGCTAGAAATGGTGTCGTAACTTTTAAGAGAAGGTTCATGCAGAGGTCGCAAATGCCAAGGTGGGATAGGCTGGACAACACGTTCCGAAATACGAAGCTGCATCTATCAAGTGTTGGAACTATCGAAGATAATGGTAATGGGCTTTTGCAGGTTGATTTTGCAAATAAGTATGACATTTTTGGTTTAATTTTTACTTGCAGTTGTTAAGTTTGTTTATATTTTAGGTATGTAGGTGGAGGAGTTTTAGGTTTTGGATGTGTGCAAGAGGAAATTAGATTTGTTATAAATCCAGAGTTAATTGTTAGTAGATTATTTACGGAGCAACTAGGCCATACTGAAGCTCTTATTGTTATTGGTGCTGAACGCTACAGCAACTACTCAGGTTACGCAGATACATTTACTTGGAACGGTAATTGTGATGATGAAACTCCATATGACGGGTCCGGCCGCAAGCAAACAGCGATAGTAGCAATTGACGCACAATATTTCCCTAAATCTATAGATCAATTTGAAATGTCTTCAATACTAAGGGAAGTTAACAAATCCTACATCGGGTTCTTTTCGAAGAGACCTTATCCTCTTCCGGCTGTAGCCACCGGAAATTGGGGGTGTGGAGCATTCAGAGGCAATGCTCACTTAAAGTTTTTAGTTCAACTTATGGCGTGTTCCGCTAGTAACCGAGACATGGTATACTTTACGTTTGGAGACGACAAACTAAGGGACACACTCTTTAATATGTACAATTTCCTCGTTAACAATGAAATTACTATTTGTAAGTGCTTTTTCTAAAATCTTTTACATTTAATCTAATGTATTTCCTTTAATGCAGGTCACTTATGGAAGCTTATTCACCGGTTTACTTTATCTAATATAGCAGCCGAACAATTCTACCCTTTCATTCAACAGGCATATTTCGATAGCAAAAACCAACCTTCAATAAAACAATTTTTTTCGTTCAAGAAATCTAAAAGTAACGATGAAGCTTCAACTTCTTCCAAAATAAAGACTAGTGCGGTTACGAGCCCAAAAGGGAAAAGTTTGCAGGCTTCGCAGTTAGAAAATGACGATTTTGTTGTAGATATGATAAGCAGTGATAATTCTGAAGGGAGTTCTTTGGCAACTGAAGAGGAATCGAAAACGAACAAAAAATTTAAGCAGATTTCCAAAGCGGATGGGAAGAGTCCTTCGAAATCATTGAACACTCAGAAGCATCAAGATGAAAAACTGATAAACGTTATAAATGCTATAGATGGCGAGACTTTTAGCAAGGTGGACTCGAAATTTAATCAGTCTTTTTTATCGGCAATTGATGATCTCGCTAAGTCTATAAAAGATACTGAGGAAGAAAGGCCGCAAACAAAGAATGAAAAAGATGAAAATTTAAATGAATCTATGGACGTTGAGGAAATAATTGAATATGTTAATAGGGATAAAAAGGAAGAGAACAAGTCTATAAATCCAGAAATTGCTTCCACGTCAAAAAGGAAAATCTCCGATTATTTTCCGAAAGAGAAAAAATAAATAGTTTAAAAAAGATAGATAAAGTGATGTAAATATTTGAATATATTGTAAATTTATTTATTGAATAAATTTCTAAAGTGTTTATAAAAAACTTTTTTTTGTTGGAATTTTTAACCTGTCTACAAAATTGCTGTTGTGTCCTTATGGTCTAGTTGGTTTTAATATTGTGTGACTTGAAATTTTAAATATTAGTCTTATAAATATTACAAAATTTATAAATCACAAGTAAGTTTTTAATGGTTTTTTTTTTACAATTGCTACTGTATGTGAAAACTAAAAGTCCAAGGTTTTCTTATTTAACATCCCAACTTTTTGTCCAATTAATCCACATATTCTGTAAAAAGAAATATATCGTGAAGAGAAGAGTGTTAGGGTATGAAAAAGGCAAGTTATATAGTGCCTTATCATCTTTGATCTTCCCTTTGGTTACCAGGTTCTTTTTACCAAGTATTATACCAATTTTTTTTAATGATTTCCTGGAGCTTTTGGCAAAGAATTCCACCTTTGCAACTTCTTTTCTTGGCCAATCTTATGGGTGTTTCCTCACTGCTTCCTCATGCTCTTTTACTTTTTTCTTCTGCCAGAGTATCCTTCTCTTCCTCGTTCTTAGAGACGGTTTCTTTTATTGAAGTAGCTAGTGGCCCTCCATGCAGTTGACCACAGCTTGGTCCCTACTATTGAGCACCAGTACTGAGTTACCCTCTTCTCTGCACACTAGGTCAGTATTTCATCTCACACTTTTGACAAAACACCCTCTTCACTGCACCATTGTTGCTTAGAAATAAAGTTCTATATTACTGTTATAATATATTTTATTATTGTTTTTAGGATTGTATCACAATCAAAGAAAAGAATATCAAGTAAGATGTCTGGTAGTATTCCAAGTACTGTATTTCATAACATTTACTAATAAAACTTTTTTTTAGATGAAACTCCATCAACATCAAGGGGCACAAGATCAGGTAATTTTCTTTTTAATGTAACCTAAACTTTACTTTATATATATATATATATATATATATATATATATATATATATTTTTTTTTTTTTTTTTTTTTGAAGATGATGGCGTTGATATGCCCGATTGCTTCGACACAACCAGACAAAGTAGAAGTAGAAGCAAACAGCAAGTGCCATTCATGGGTAGAAGTAAGACCCCGACACTTATGTCAGCTGTTTTTGATAGAGACAGGAGTAGGTCACGCGAAAGAAAGTCTCAAGAAATAAAAAGGCAAAGCTCTTCAGCGGAACATCTTATCGAAAAAAACAGCGGGAGCAAGACACCAGACAAGGAAAATGCACGAGGTAGGAAAAGTAAAAGCAATTCACCTGTTTCAGCACCAGTATCAAGATGTGGCAGCCAATCCAAATTGGATGTGGTGTACTCAAGTGAAAACTCTTCCCCCAAAATTATGGAGGCAATATTCGAAAATCAAAACATAGAAATACCCGAAATTGTTACGAGGAGTAAAACACCATCATCATCATCTTCGAGACAAAGCAAAAGTAAAAGCAGAACTCCTCCGGAAATACCCTTGTTGCAAGTGCCCGGAAGCAGATCCCGATCCAGGACACCAGGTAAGTGATCGTCAGAGTCTTAAAAGAAAAATTTCACCATGTTTTTTTCTTTAGAATTTTCAGTGGCAGCAAGATATACCGGAACTTATAAAGGTAATTTTATTTGTAAGAACCTTCTTAAACAGAAAGCTCAGCAGTATTTGATAGATAACCCTAGCTGTATGCATGGGGCATTTATTCAAATTTAAAGGGAATGTAGTAAAAAGAACAGTGTGCCCCATGCTTATGGCAAAGCTTTTTCTATCAAAAAATCTGATAGATAAAAATATTATTTTCAAGAAATACCAATAGAAAAAGTTCGAGAGGGGCCACACTGGAAATATGATTCAATTTTAATTGTAGAAAGTACGGAGTGTGGAATGCAGGAAATACGACAGAGAATTGTACTTTGCACGTTGTTTAATGCAAATTTGCCTCACTTTCCAACAAACATCAAAAAACTCGGCGATATGGACCAGAATGTATTTGATTTTGCCATGAATAAACTGAGAAATATCAACAGCATAAGCGATCTTGAGGAAAAAATAAGCAGCTATTACGGCAGCAAGCTGGAATTTACCGCTTTGCGATATTTGGTGGAGAAAGTTTTTGATGAAGATAAGCAAAGAGAGTTTTTTGAATACACGTTGCCAGGAATTATAAAATTAGCCAGAGTGGTTAGATATGCGCAGGGGATGGATATTCCATTGTTAAGAAAAAGGATGCAGCAAAGAGTTATTTTCCAGGAGAGACACGTTGCGTATCTTTTGGCCAATGCATTTTTGTGCTTAATGCCCGATCAGTATCAGCAGGAAATGTTCCCTTCGATAAATTTTCATAGGTAAATTATTGATTTTTTTTAGGGTGAAATTTTAATTAAATGCGTTAAATCAACAAATATTTCAGTTTATTTTCAATGAATGGTTCTGAAGAGATGATTAAACTTGCCAAAGAAAAAATATTGTGTCTTTTGGAGTATTTTGACCAGCACTTGCAAAGAGGTAAGATGTTAAAATTAAAAAATATATATTTAAATCAGTGGCTGATTGTAGATATTCCTAGTAACTTGATGATTAAAAGAAAGTTCCTTACTGATGATAATCTTCCTAAATGGAATGAGCTAGATGTTCATTTAAAAGAGACTAGAGTTGAAGTGCGGAGCGAAGGTAAAATTGAAGATTCTGATGGTCATGTTCATATACTTTTTGCTAGCAAGTAAGTTTTATTCCTGGTAATTAAAAAAATGGTAAATGTAAATATTTTTCTTTATAGAAAAGTTGGCGGGAAAGTTTTAACAACAGGCTGTGGCGATGAAGAAATTAGATTCCTTATATATCCAGATTTACTGATATCAAGATTATTTGTAGAAGAACTTGGTGATAACGAAGCTCTTCTGATAGTGGGTATGATTTTTTTTTTAATAATTATGGTACATTTACGTTTAGTGGCTTCTTCTGCTTATTCCACACACTTCTTCGGCCGGCTCCATCAAAACCTCCCTTAGTACATTCCACTGTTCCTCCACATCATGCATCTCTCCTATTTTTCACTCACTAAACATTCTGTCAATATTTTTATTCCTTTGTGATATTGCATAATCGTTTATCGACTAGGCTCTGCTCGCATATATTTGTGAGATCATTCATCATGCAGGAGTCTCGTTTCTTTTGTGTAAGGCTTTAATGCTCCAAATTTCCCCATAATTCTCTATCTTTTTGTACTCTTGTTTCCAAGTTTTGCGTTCATGTCTCCCATTTTCATTACTTCTTCTGTTTCACTCACCACCTCCTGCAGACACGTAATGCCAACAAATGTTGTAGCTGGTTTTCTAAGAACAGCTTCATTTTTTTTTCCTGAAAAGTATGCAGCAATATTTTTTCTCGTGGAAACTTGGGACTGGTGTTCAATATAACAGATTTAAATTTTATGATGAACTGAAGTCAACATATTGACAATATAGTGATATTCAAAAAATCGTTAAACATCTTAACAAAGGTATCCTGGGGAGCAGACAAAGTGAGCTACTGAAGGACTCCGTTCATCTGCTTTCATCGATAGAAATAATGCACCTTTCATTATTACATATTAATGAATATAGTAATTGTTAATTTTTATGAACTAAGCATATTGATGTTGAATAGTGGTGTAAATTTGTGCTGATCAAATTGCAAGATTTACTTTGCATTGTTGTAATATGGTTGCTAAGTATAGCTGTTTATAAACGAAAAACTCAAAATTTGGATGTCATGGAGCCACTGAGTATCGAACAAGTTTTTTTTGTATAGTTTACTGCCACTTGGTGTGAACCCTTTGAGCCATCATTGATTTTTATACGACACAATGCTCTTATGATGTTAATTGATTTTTTTTCAATGTAATCTATGTGTGCTTTCCACAATAGCTTTCGGTCCAGGATCATTCCCTGGAACTTAATTTCCCTGGTCATAGTGAATGTATGTTCTGAGAGTTTCATTGGATCTTTAGAAATGCTGTTTGTCCTTGAGAATATCATAATTCTTGATTTTTCTTTGGTGATTTCCATTCCATTACTTTGCAGCCATTCCTATAGTTCTCTTACTCCCTGCTCCGTGTTTTCTATGCATGTCTGATATTTAGGATTGATGTATATTAACAGATTGTCCGCATATTGGAGGGATCTGATGCTATGTGGTAGTACTGAATTTATGTCGGAGATGAAAAGGGCAAATGAAAGCAGAGAAAGGACAGCTCCCTGTTGTAGACCTCTAGTGACTTTTCTGCTTATAATACTTTCATTGCTATGCAGTGATCTATATATTTTCCTTGAAAAAAAGTTTACTAATAAGTGTGTCAAATCAAGGAAGAGGGCCATTGTAGACTCGTTCATAGTGAAGCCACCCAGAACGTCCAAAACCAGCATCTTAACACTTCCCGAGAATCTATATGAGTGGACTATATATCTTCTCTTCTTAATTTCTGTACCACCTAGCAATTTCCAAACATGAAGTCTTTTCCATAATATTTTTGCATATTTCTCAGCTACATTGTGACTGACTATACTGAATAATTTTAACATATTGCAGATTTGTTTGCCTCTGAAAACTACTTCCATTTTTTTTCCTTTAATTCCAGGTGCTCACCGATACAGTAAATACAAAGGAACCGGTAGTAAATTTAAGTTTGATGGATCATTCGTTGATGAGTCTTTAGTAAAGGTCATCATACTTATTGATGCAGCACCTTTCAAAAATGAATTTTTACAATTTGATCCAAAATATGTTCTTCGTGACTTAAACAAGGTAAGTTTCTGGTATCAAATGAAAGTAGAAGTTTTTTTTTTCTTTTCAAAATGTAGGCTTACGTGGGTTTACACAGCAAAATGTTTGCACGGAACCCTGTAGCGACAGGCAACTGGGGTTGTGGGCCTTTAGGTGGTAACAAAGAACTGAAATTTTTAATTCAGTTAATGGCTGCTAGCGCTACCAATAGAAGTATGTGTTACTACACCAATGGAGATACATACCTAAAACATAGATTAGAGGACATGTATCAGTTTATAGTAACAAATGATATAACAATAGGTAAGTTTTTTTTTAACTAGGTAAGTTTAAAATAGGAAATGTTTTCATTTTTTCAAGCGGAACTCTGGGAGTTAATGGAAGGATTTTGGGAACACAGTAGAATTCCCGAAAATTTTTTCCCATATATTAAAAAGGCTTACAAAGCTAAACAAAACCATAGTTGCACTGACAATTGCCAAATTATGTAAAAAAGATATTAAAAATTTGTAAATTATGATATTGTGATTTTAGTTTTAATTTATTTTTACTTATTTGTAAAATATTTCATTATTTTTATAAGTTATAAAAATATATGTGAATATTTCTTAAATTTTTTAAAATGTTATATTCCGTACAAAATATACTTTTTTTGATATCTTTTAAAGATTTTGTTTCATCTGCGAAGTATAGAAGAACCCTTGTCTAAGTTTTAAAATATGATAAGGTAAGAATTACAAAAAAATAACAAACGTTTCTATATGTCTTTTATTTGTTAAATATTAAATCAGGACAATACTTTCTCTTAATAAAGATCATACAATTTTATATTAAATGATCTTTGTGTATATACAATTTAGCTACAACTAATCTACAATATCACATACATTTAAAAAATATACGGAAATATACTTCTTGGAATGCACAATAGTGCCGATGTAATATTGTCTACTGATGCCTGTGCAAACCTTTTTTATTTTATTTATTTTTTTTATATTTTATACATTTCGAATCCATCTCAAATATAAAAATAACACCAAGAAATCCGAGTATTCATTTATTCCCTTTTCCGTTTACAGGTTCACGAACATGTTATACAATCGCACAAGCTGCTGTTTTCCATTATCTAAAATTATAACACACAGCGACGGTAAATGAGAATTATCAAAGTAGGAAATTAATTGCTACAGGCACAAACAATATTGTTTTAATAGTATTATTGTTCTATTTCACATATTGCTTTAAGGAAAACAACACTAGCTTAAATTTTGCTTAGCTCCAGCAAAAAAATCACAAAATAATACAATCAAATCATAACAAATATCATTTTATAATCAAATACACCGATAAAAATGTTTTAAAATCAGACAGAATATATGTATATAAATATTAATAATAAAATATTTGCATTAAAATCTTTTTAAATAAATACTATAATTAATTTAATAATAAAAAAACATCAATAAAATCATTTTAAAACATAGCAAAAACAGTATTTATAAAAAATGTAAATGCAACAAAAATAACGTATATATTGAATTAATATAAAAAGGTAACTTGTACAATTTCTCTTTTTTTAAATACATTGACAAAAATTTGCATATATAAACGACAATACAACTATACAATATATTTCTCTTTTTTTTTAATCTATGTGCTATATTTCATATGTATAGATATATTATATGCTACTTCTGTACACAATTTATTTTATTTTTTAATTCTAATAATTAATTGCATCAGTTGATATACAGTAATAAATTATTCGGCTTCGTTACCCGAAGCACTCTTTGTTATGATATCATTTTCCAAATTACTATTTAACCATTGTCATCAAGGGGCAGATGTATTGTTCATAAGACATTATTTTCCAATAAAAATAAATATTCTCGATCCAGACGTTTGTACTTATTCAAACTATCTCTTATTCATTGTTACAACATCCGGACTTAACATTAAGTTGTTTACTGCACACAATTTTAAAAACAATTTGTTCTAAAACATTATCAATTACAACAGAGGATCGAGGAATCAACAATCATTCTACTTCAACAAAACTACTGCACAAATATACTTCTCTAACGATCTGTTTTTAATGCAGCATAACAACTTTGGCAAACTCTAACGGGCTTAAGAATACGTAATCTAGATATTTCACTCTCAAATCTACTGCATTTAGAACAGAACACTTGGCCACAGTTTCTACAGTGATGTTTACGCTCATATATGGTAAAGCGGATGCTACAACCTGCGCAAAAATCCGCCCCTTCATCCTTCAACCAGTGATCTGCCGCCCGACCTGGAATTTCGCAAACGCTCCAAGAAAATACTCTACCTCTTGCGTCTCCCACATACACACTTCGATGATCCCTACAAACATCCAATAGTTAGTTTTATAACTATTAAAAACTTGACCCAACTTACTTTGAAACAGCCAAAGCTGTTATCGAAGCCGGCTCCGCATTATCTTTCCTGTCGTAAGCCGTATGCATCGTCAATTTACTCTTGAATACAAGTTGTCGCTGCCACTTGAAACCTATTAAAATAAATAAAATCAAATTGAGCCTTGCTCAAATTGCAGTGGAAATACCTGGTCGTAAAGCATTAAGAGGATTAACTGTTTTCTTCCGAGCTTCCGGAACCATCACAAACGAATCAGTTAAGCTCGTGTCCGATTTACTTGTTCTCATCCCCGACCCATCATCAACTTCCAAACTTGCATTGTCAGCGCTGTTGTTACCTTCGCTCTTCCTGAAAACTCCATGCACTCTAGACCTTCGTCTTCTCACAGAAGGAATTGGGGGTGTCGACTCCTCAACATCGCTACAAGTTTCCTTCTCGTCTTGTTGCTCGCTTCTCCACTCTTTAGTGCTCGACTCTGCTGACCTCTGCCGGTCAACGGAGCTCCTGCGCCCGCTGCAATCCTCAGACAAACTACTCTCTGAACCTGATTTTATCAAACTGCCCTGACTGTCACCTGACACATTTATTTGTTTCACTAGCCTATGGTGTATGGGTGTCGGCCGAACAATAGTTTGTTCGTTCGTTTTTTCGTTGCTTTTTTCCGCCGGTTTATGTTCACTTTTTTGAGGCGTCGAATTACTTGGATTTTCCTTTTCTTCCGCTGGCACTTGAACGTAATCTATTGACCACATCTATAAAAAAAAAAACCATTACTACGTTATTTAACAAATGTTAATTAGCACTTACTCTTGTTACCCCATCTGTAGATCCAGTCATAACTACATTAGAAGCATCCCATTCATGAGTTTGAGAGAATGCTACGCAGAGAATCTGCTGCATTCGGTCAGCTCTACCGACGCAAGTGTTTACGCTTGCTAATTCGTCTCCGTTTATAGACCAAACGTGAAGCCAAGTAGCCGCACATGTTGCTATGTCTCCCTAAAATAACATATAATTATAATCCACAACAGTCTTTTGTGGATAAAAAATTACCGTAAGGTCGTTAATTGCCACAGCAGCGACCGGCCCTGCGTGTCCTCGTAATTGCCTCACAAAAATACCTCTGGATAAATCCCAAACAACGGCCGTGCAGTCTCTCGATCCGGAAACAATTAAATTGTAAGCGGGACTCGCAGCAAGGCACGTCACTGCATCCGTGTGAGCATACAAACTATGTTTAATACTCAATTGTTTTTTCCTTGCTTCATATTCCCATATTGTCACAACCTGCAAACGTAATTCAATTAAATAAATTATTTCAAAGAAAAGAAAAAAGATTTACACTTACCGAACTAGTTCCAGCAGTGACTATTAATTTGGCAGAAGGACAGACACAAGCTACTATTTCTCCGCTATTTTGTACAACAGTTTCACATACAAACACAGCCTTATCGCTATCGTAATTTCCTACGCGAAGTGAGTGGTCAGCGAAACCCCACGCCACATATTTGTTGTATTGCGGGGGCATTAATACTTTGTTTTGTTCCACGGCTAATACTGCTTTGTCAATATGAAGAATTTGGCCTACAGGACTTTTTACTTCTGTAAAAAAAGAAATGATATTTACTTATGGTACACCTTCAACGAGTGAAAATAAAACACTCACCTTTAATGGGTTGTAAAGATGGCCGTAAGTTATCTAAATGGTGAAAAAACAGTCTTTCAGGTTGAGGTAATGTAAAGGCTTGTACAAGAGCACCAGTGTCTATAACAGAACTTCTATTGTTACTACCACCCATCTTTTTACAAGGGTGCGGTTTCTTAAAAAGCTGCTTGGGTATTTGCCCGAAATTATTTATAAAACCAATGGTAGCGTTCTTCTTCAAAGGATCGTCAATACTAAAAATGAAAATTAAAATAAAACACTTCCACATCCCTAAATAATGCAACTTACTTATAAATATCTACATTTCCTTCGTAAAACAAATGGTGGAAGACATTCACAGCATCGACAGCTGCTTGACCTTGCTGCTTATAACCAAAAATTAAATCAATCCAATGGTGAAGGTTTTGTGAAACGTAATCACACTCCAAAGCCATCCTATGCACTCTAATGAACTCTCTAGGATCTCCTTTAGCCCAGGGGGGTAAAACAGTATCCCCTAGAGTTACCCCGCTTTGCTTAACACCCAAATCAAAGTTATTCGAATTCACCAAAAACTCTGGCAGGTAAAAGAATTCCGGTATCAGTTCTTTAACATCTGCCATATTATGTTTCGAGGCCGAATTCCACGCTTCTTTAACGGAATGGAACATCCTGTCTGCTAAATCAAAATGGCCTCCTTGTAACCTTAAGAAATGTTGTGTGAACGGTTCGTTTCTTACTAAATAAGAACAAACTATCATAGCACTGGAATAATGAGTGCCATAGTGGTACGGAGGAGTTTCACCATGTGGATCGTCCCATTCTTTGAATCGTTTCTTAAACTGTTCTAATCGTTCAGGACTTTGAGCTCCCATTGGGCAAGTAAAGTCTCTAAACGTTGATGGGTCTGTAAGATCTAATTCTTCACTGTCATAATCGGCTAGGATCCACGGGAAAACCGGGTATTGCATCAGGTCGTTGTAAGAACGTCCGGCTAACGTGTTGAGATACATAAGGTACTGGAAATTGGATATTTCCCCTCTCTAGAAAAAAAAATGAAATTGTCTTTAGTATGAAGCCTATTTTGTTAAAACATTGGTACGTACCACCCATCTTTGTGTAACACTGGTCTCTCCAATAAGATTCGAGAGTATGCCAGCAGCTTGCTCCACATTTGCTGTTCGTTTTTGTCCAGCAACTGACTGTTGAGCACTATCAGCTATTCCAGTACCTGTAGCCATAAATCGCTGGTAAACTTTGTTCCTAACTTTTCGAGGAAAAGCTAACAGGTAGTTTCTACCATCACCTGAAAACACCTCGAGGGCCATTGGTTGCAACAAATACCTTCTCTTATGAACTTCCCTAATGTCTTCATATGAAAATTTAGAACATTGCCTCATGGCTCTTGACCTGCGAGGTGACCCAGGGTTTGGTAAAATAGGCTCATATCCGTTTTGAGAGACACTTTCAATATCTCGTATTTCTCTGTTTTTCATTAATGTGAAACCATCAACGACATAACAATGTTCCAGTCCGAATAGCAGCAAACCTTCTGTTGTATCCAAACCTTGAATGCGAGCACACCTGAACATGTAAGAAATTTTTTCATTCTCCTCTAAAAGTCTTAAAAGCGTTTGATTATCGGGAGGAGGAGTTGGTTCTTCTTCTGTTTCATTATCGTCCTGTTGGTCCTCCGGATCAGATTTCAATCTGGCAAGAGCGGGCATAGCTGCTAAAGGCAGCGGACTCGGTTCTTCGTTTATACTTTCAGACCTTTCAGGTTCTACAAGTCCGCTTACACCATTGTGCTGCCTTTTTTGGACTGCGTTGTAGTATTCTTTACTATCATGACTTGTTGCTACCTAAAGAAAAAAATTAATATTTTTTTTAAGTGCAATTTGCTCTCAATAAAAGTAACACTTACTTTATATTTTAATTGTCCCTTTTCATGTTCCGGCCTATAAGGATAATGCAAATAAAACAAATCATTCTTTATCGTCTTTTTCCGCATCCTATGAGGTCCTTCCGTCATATCCAGCATCCATTTATCTAGCGGGCAGGGCTCTGGCGGACCCCACAAACCTCTCTCCCTTGTTAATTCATTTTCTGTTTGTAGCCATTCCTGATGTACATATCTTTGCGTATGCTGCGTAGTGTTCACATGTTGACTCTTTCTCATTTCAGCCAAATCCCTATGAAAATAAAACAGATTTTAGTATTGACTCTTTGAATAATTTTTCTCAACTTACTTCACGAGAGCAATGTGGCTGAACATCCAATTAAAAGCTTGCTTCTTACTCATGCGTACTCTAACTCTAGTAACATCATCTTTACGAACTTTGGTCCTGCTCGCAAGACGAGTTAAGCCACCTGTTACCTTATGAATTTTTGATTGGATTTGGTTGTGCAGTTCCCACGGAACCCTATATGTAGCTTTCCTTTCCATGTCTACATAATTCAACCAAAGTTTTGCAGCTGCTTCATAAACTTGTTCTCGGACAATCGTTAAATCAGGGGCTTTAGCATTTGGATTTGGGGAAACTAAAGTTATTTTAAACACTTCTTCAATAGCTGGCTTTTTACACACGTAGAGTTCTTCCCAAACTCTTAAAGCAGCTCCAGCCATCAAGTTTCTTCCTACAAATAAAGGGTAATTACTCCTTGAAATATTTAATTAAAAAAGTATTTACCTTGATGCTGATTGAGTTGTTCATCTCTAGATTCTAAATCAGTGCTGGGATTGACATGCCAAGTTGTCTTTACGTTACTCTCCAAAAGAATTTTCATGTCAGAAGTCAGTTGTAGCAGGCAATATGTAAGACATCCAACGAAATCTAATTCATGATTTCCAGCTCCAAAAACTATCAGCCTGTTTGTGGTGAGTTTATGCAATGCTTCCAAAACAGACATTTGGTCGGCTATCGATTCAGTCGGTCTGGACAATAAAAACAAAATGCATCTATTTAAGCAGTGATACAAACATTCCAAGGAGAAGTTTCCAGATCGTCGCTTCGCTTGTCCAATTAGTTTTACAATAAAATCAAACACTTCATGAGGATCTTTAGTGAGCGACCCTTGCCACAACTTATCTACTATTCTTGCTGTTAAGTAGAACACGTTGGGAGCCACATGTTGAACATGAGCACTAGCCAATGGAACTATAGGAATAGCGGCTTGGTCGCCTACTAGCATATCAGCAGCAAGAAGATGGTCCATAAGAGTCACCAAAATTTCTGTTTGGTAAGCAGTTTGCTGAATTGTACTCGAATTTTCTGGGTATGCATCCAAAACTAAATCTATTACTGGAGCTACTTTACCAGTAACCGATAAACTCAAAGAATCAACAACTATAACTCTTATAAAATCAATAATAAATTGCCGAGCGGGGTGTGTAGTCAAAGTGTTTTCTTCTGAGGAGGTTCTGGTCATTATAATTAAAGCATCGGATTCTTCGGCTGGTGTGGATGCCCCACTGCTTTCTCCACTTTCAGTGGAGGATGATTGAGGAGGAGGAAACAGTACACCCGCTAAAGCTCCCAATACTTCAGCTGACATAAATATGGGCATAAAATCCGGCATGTTGTGGTACAATTGGAACAAAACCTGGACAATTGATATTGGGTGGTTTTTCAACCAATCCGGCAATAAATTTTGGTCACAGTGTAACATTGCTCTGGCCATAGCTAACAAAACAACAACGGCTTCAGAGCATAAATTTACTCTAGGCGCTACGCTACTGACAGGTTGATTATTTACAGATGTACCCCATAAAAATGCCCAAACTGAATCTAAATCGAATTTTGTATCAGCAGGCAGTAGTTTTATGGGCTGACCCATCATCAAAGCAGTCAACAAGAAATAGATTTCAGGTACTTCCAAATGAGCAGGCAATAGCCAGCCTAGGTACTGGAAACCAGGAATGTGCAGAGCTTCCAGTTTTGTTTCAAAACCATGTGTGTTGTTTAATTGACATCCTAACACAACCGCCATTTTATTATGAGTAACAAGTTCGGTATGTCTCAACCAATTTCCGTTACTGCTGCCTTCTCTAAATCTGTTCATTAAAGCAGGAGTCGAACACATTACAACCAATATCCTTAGCCCCCAAATGACTGTAGTTGAATGCAGATGCGGCTGCATAAATAGCAGTACCCAGTCAAACCCTAAGGTTTTCGCTATTTCATCACAGACCATAACGCTGACAGAGTTTCTGTTCGTAAAAAGCATTGAATGCATGAGCGACAAACACCTGTTTCTGAGTAATATGTGTTCGCCTTCACCTTCTCGTTCAGCATCACCTTCTCTTAAGTTTAATGTCTTTTCACTTGGCGTAGATGATAGTGGCAAAGTAGCAGCTATGAACTGACCAAACCACAAAAGGTCAGATTGTCGTGGTTGACCTCCGAGCAGGATGGCTAACAGTGAAAATAAAACTTGTCTTGTTGCATTGTGCTTAACTTCAGGAGTTATGTGAAGTAGTTTGGTTACAAGTTGCAAGTCTCTCATAACCCAAGTGTTGTTTCTTTTCTCGCTGGATTCAGCAGCTAATTCGTAAAGGTGCTCCAAGTGTGAACGTAGAAGCTCTCCTGGTGCTTCGTGCCACACTTCTAAATCACAGAGTAAGTCCTAAAACAAATATTTTATATTTGTAACTATACGACTACATTCTCATGTTTTGGGTGAAATTATTTACTCCATTATTTATAATTTAGACTTTCTCAAAGCTCTTCCAATAATCTCCTCGTATATGTATCAAGACTTTTTTGCAAAATTTAAGTTTCTTACATTTTGGTAGTAGAAGAAGAAATTTCAGTATCCAAGGGTCAAAATGCAACTAAACTTAAAATATCTATACTTACTTGAAATGCAGTTAAATTCGGAATGGCGGAAGTTTCCCGTCCACTATCAACAGTTCCAACTAAACTAAATGCAAGATGAAGAATATGGGAATTCAATAAGTGTCTTTTCCTTCGTAATAACATCGCCAATGTTTGGTACAGCCTCCGGCGATCCATCTCCATTTGGGCAGCCTTGTTACTTTTTACAACGCAAACTAAAGCTTTAACGCCAGCATATAAGCTTTCTACATCTTGCGCCATTGCTATTAAACCTAATAATACTGAACAACCGCCAACTGTGTCCACCTAAAATTTAAAAAAAAATAATTTTAGACATTTAAAAAGAAAATTGTGTGAGTATAAGCACGTACCACAGTAGCCACAGGCCTGGGACAAAAGACTCTAACTCCCAAATAGCCAATAACGACTCCTCCTAAAGTCCTAGCGGGCCCAGCCAGATGCCCTGCTGAATTATGAAGAATCCTTATAGGAGTAGCATTCTCATGACTGGACATTCCAAGTTGTTTAGCAATTGACTTGTTATCTGTTCTACTATAAACTTTACGTATTTTACTCAAAGTGAGTTGCGAAACCGCTCTGGCATTCAGCCCAAAAACAACCTTCTCTTCAGACACAAGCTGTATGGGTTCTGAAGCAGCAAGATTCGATGCTTGAAGAGATCCCATGTAATGAGGCCCTAGTTGATAGATGTGCGTAACAGTAACTGGTGTTAACACTTCTTCAATTAAATGGCATGGGCCTTGCTTCCAGCATAGCTTTGAGTATCTTCTCCAAGCGGGAGGAGTACCAATGAACCCATAAACAGAAGAAGCCACCGTTAAGTTCGCAGCACCACCACCTGGGTTTTGTGAAATGTAATGCAACTTCTGGGTGTGCATGTGTTGACCATCCAAGTACAAAGAAAAACTAGAATTTTTAAGAACTGCTCTGTTTAGCACCACGACGATATGATGCCATTGCCCTTCTTGAAGAATGTCAGGGCACCAAACTCTAGCCCCGTGTTCTCCAGAGCCTTCTGGTTCCCACTCTCCAATATCTAGAAAAAAAATTCATTAACTTTGCAAGTTTTCAAAAAATTATAATTTACTTACGGTGAGGAATATGCGTCTCTTGTGTCGACACAATAATTGCCTTGTCTCTAGCAGATAGAACTATTGATAAACAAACCAGTTGTTCATCTCGGGTATTATTTAAATTTCTTACTAGAGTAAGAAGCCTCACGCAATGCGGGTCAGTTCGTGGATCAGAAAATTTATCGACGCACACCCAAGTGGAAAAACTTAAGCCAGTTTGTGGGGGAAACAAGCGATCACCAGCGCCTATTCCCCCTATAATGCTGCTGTCTACGCTGGTAACAACGCTTGTTGAATTGGGCGATTGGGGCGCAATACTTGGCATATACAAACAACCAAATCCCTCAGCAGACATGTCAAATTCCACAAAAGGTGGTAAGGTACTAGAGGATTGCGCCCTAAAGTCTTTTGGCGTCGTCATGGACACTAAAGTTTTTATTCTTGTTAAAGGTACAGGTCCGCCTCCTTGTTCTGAAGAACCCAGCTGTAAAGAACAAAGCGGATTTCCTAAACGTAAAAATTGACGTAGATCAGTGGGTTCTAACGCTTGCGCTGCTAATCTTTCCAACATGTACTGAAGAGGGCAGTGTAGTGGGTGGTCCTCGTTTTGTAAGGCGATTGATCCTACAGCTAGTAAATACCCTACAAAACCACTGTCACACATAACTTGTTGGTTTCTCTCGCTTCTCACTAAAGATTTTATTATTTCTGCTAAATAAAATTGCAAACTTAACGTCATATCGCTATTATTGTCTTTTATGCAAGGAAGAAGTTGCAACATGGCAACTACGACGCCTGGATGCACTATGATCGGATCCGGTGAAGGCGGATTCAAATTTAATGATGAAACTACGGATCTTTTGCCAGATGAACTATTAGGAGTTGGTGGTTCTAAAGAAGTTTGCCTCGATAGCGAAGGAGATTTTATGTTGAGAATCCCATTTGCATTAGGTTTATCGAATAAATCCAGCGCAACATCATACAACAATCTATATATTAAAGTGACGTGCGCTAGAGTAGGAGGAACATCTTCTGGAAATCTGTAAGAAATTATGTTAAATTCAGATTGTATTATTTAGATTTGGTTTACTTACGTTGGGCTTAGAACGCTACCAATAAAAATGTTGTGGTAACTGTCCTGGGATTTACCAGTGGGCGGATCTACATTACTTTCTGATAAACAATTGACTTTTTCCGAGCAGAAACAACCTAATAAGCGTAATGTGTCGCAAAGACTTGTCATGCAAATTTCATGGTAGAAAAATTTTGCATTGGCCGGCTCAAACCTCATCGCTGTACTAATCGTATGAAAAACTATGTACATTAAATTTAATATCTCTGGACTTGTATCTCGGGTCGTCAGTTTCCCTTCGAGAGCTACTAAGACACTTGTCACATACACAAAACCATTCACCTAAAGTTAAAATGTTGCGATTAATCTCCTGGTTATTGTTAAGTAGGAAACCATTGTACCTTTCGAAATACAGTTCTTGTTCGATGGGAGTCCCGTAGACAGAGTAATAAGGCCCTTAATATATCAGTTTTAAGTTGTAGTGATGATCTGGGTGCCGAATGAAGAGTTGCTAAAAGTTGCGCCATGTCGTCATCACCACCAGTTGTTAGAACTAATTCCCTTATAATTCCTGGAAATAGAAAAAGATGGTTTGGACAATTTATCTTTTGAAAATTATATATTTTTTTTAGTAAAAATGTTGGATTAACAAAGCTTGGATCTCTATGAAGAGACAATAGGACCTGATTCTAAGAAAGACTTTTCGGTATGAAGTAAAGTATACACAAGAAAGTGCTGAAGGCAGGAAGCCCTTTACTCTTTATAATTCACAAAGATCATAAAAAAACAAACACACAACCAAACCCTTTGCTGGAATTCCAACCCAAGACCTTTCATACTACAGTTGTGGTTAGGCCTAAGCTGACTTTGTAATTTCTTTCAAACAATAAGTGCCAAAGTTTTATGAGAATGTGATGGTAGGTTTACAAATTACAATGGTTTTAGTGACACTGATGCTTGTAATTTTCATGACAATAAGAAAATCTGAACAGATGACCTTCTTTTGGCAACGGTGTACAGGATGCCTGAACTAACAGGAGAGCGAGACTTGGAAGCTCATAATATAAGCACAGCAATAGAACTAAGTAAGGTTTTTGACACTCCTCATAGAGCTTTAATGCCTGAGTGAGCCTTTTGTGGTTGATAGAAGAGAACCATTATAAATAAATTTTAAAAAATATATAATCAATTTTTTTCTGCAAAAAAAAAACCATTTATTAAAAATAAAAATTAAGAACATACCTAAAGCACTTTGTCTACAGTCAGGAAACACAACAAGCCCATGAACACATTTAGCACCACCACATTCACGTAACACATTCGCGTTGGCACTATTTCCACTTAAAAGTGTTGTTAATGCTTCTATGACCATCGTTCCCAGTTTTTCTTGTCCCGACGGCAAAATGTACTCCTTCCCACTTTCTACTGCACTTTTTCTGCTCTCCAAAAGACTAGCGTACCTATTCAAACAAGTCACAAACACTTCCAGCATCCCCACTTCTCGATACACATCTTTAAATATCGCATTGTGTTTCAGAATGTTCATCAACGTATGTATGCACATAATACTACACTCGACGTGGTTTAAACTATGGGTTTTTAGGAAAATTGACATGGATATCAGTTCTTTACATGGCACAAAATTTAGTTGAAAAACTAGAAACTCTATGAGCTCAAACAGTTTTTGTTGTATCTCCGGCGATTTGTGGTGGATTTTTTCAGTGAATTGACTAAGGGTATTTTGGTTTTCTAGAATAAAATAGTTTGCATTATCTGAGTGGTATATACTGGAGATTGCGTCCAGTATCGTGCAGCAGAGCATCGAAGAATTCGATTTAATAAAAGTAGTCTGTAAAACCTGAAAGAAACCCATGTTAAAATTGCGTTTTTAGCAACATTAAATACAACTTACGTGAAACGCTTGTATGTTCCGCACGCTAGTTCCACGCCCCGAAGGCTGCGGCAACGTAAATCCTTGCATTTGAAACAAAGACCCTGTAGATGCCTGAGAAGGTTTCAGTTCCATGTATCCGCACATACACAAAGAAGTTACCATCAAAACTAAGTTCCTTATTGATTCTTGAGCTTCGTTGGATTTTTCACTTTCTAATTTTAAGAGAAAATCCGAGAGGAAAAGGTAGCCTTGCGATTGTCTGAAATCATCCAATAAGGTCGATGAAACTTCGCTGGAGTCTTTTAGAAAGCAAAAAACGGTAACAAACATTTCTACAAGTTCCAGGGGAGCTAGTTCAGGTACTCTTTGCATATTGTCTATGCAGATTGCGACGCATCCTTTTGCTGGAAAATAATTTAAAAACACATGTTTAGAGAATGTTTCTTTCAAATTAATAAAATTAAGTGTAAATTTACTTTTACATTTAAATAAGAAAAATGTATTCCGGAACAGATCCATTAAATACATTTTTTATGGGAGTCTTAAAATTTAAAATTTCATTTTGATGTGGCCGTTACTTACAGTGAATATATGAAACAACAGGGGGTGTTAAACCGTGTCTCGAAAGGGTCATTAAAACTTCAGCAGCACTCTTTCTCCACATGACATTGTGGGGAGGACACCAGGACGTAATTGCAGAGAATAAAAGGGTCAAATCATCTTTGCGAGCCAATTCTTCTGCCGGAATCCTGTGACTGCATAACCTGACTAAAAGCTGAAAATTAAAAATCAATGTTGAGTAATTGAGTTACTTAACGAAGTGAGAATTCAAATTAATTACAAATGACTTTATGAAATTTTCGTTTTAGAGAGGGACAATACTTCCAAGTACATTAGAAAAAATTGAATTTTAATGCTCTTTGTAAGTTCTTTTATTGTTCAAATTTAACAAAGATTAATTCCTACCTGCACAAATATCTTCTGTAAAAGTATCCTCCGTTCCCTAGGTGTGAAGTCGCTGGTCGTGTCTTTGTAGTTAGCTTCTTGCTCGGACATTTCAGGTAGGTCAAAGAAAAGATAGAGGCATTTCACCAGAGTAGATGGTACAGAGACCTCTGACATCACTTGAACTAAAGTGGAGTCTCCTGCTGCGAGTAGATTTAATGTGGATAGTAGCATCCAACCGTTGCTGGACTCTTCGCAGTTTTCTATTTCTAAAAATTTTGCTATTGCACAGCTGGCAGCTTCCGTACTTTGGTTGGAAGCTCGCTTACGTATTTCTGATACCATTAGCAGAGAAACTTGGTGGCAAAATGCAAGGATGTCCCAGAACTTTTCGTTCATATCACATGATGGACTAGCACCAAAAACCTGAAAAAAATAACCATGATTTAAAATGTATTTTTTAGCCATAATCATTGTTTCAGTGAACTATCATTTTTGAGAGATAAATATTATTTATTCATAAAATGTTATTTTGTAATGAAATTTTATGTTTTTCTCTGTGATAATATTTATAAATATTTTTTAAATACATATATTGCATAAATTATTTTTATATGTTTATATTTGTTTTTGTGTTTGGATTTATCACTTTAAAACAAGATTCGTCACTAATTACATTATTAACAAGTAAGTTTGTAAGTTCAGCTCTTCTGCAGGCTCCTATTATGCCAAAAATCAATATAATTTTGGTATATAAAATACATAAGATTTCTTTCAACTTGTATCCTTCTGATTGCCTTTTTAAAAATGTTATTAGGTTTACTTATTTTTTATACATCGATCTTCTTTCCAATTGATAATTCTCTTTTTAGCATAGAGAGAGGCCTGCCTTTAAATAGTTCTTTGATTGTGTTTTTTAAACTACATACAAAATTATTAACAAAAAGTATATAATTGACATCAATTAAAATATTTAAAAACTTAAATTTAGGCCTTTCTTTCTGTGTACCTCCTTCCAAGCTTCTTAGGTTAATAATTTATTTAATTTAGTGCAATTGATGTAGGTTTTTGTGTTCGTTGTGAGTGGTTGGTTTCAAATTTGATTAACTTTAAAATCTAGACTCAAGAACACGGAGAAGTGGCCAGTTACACCTGTGACAACAACGTATGGCGATATGCTGATTATATTATGTTCTATAAATCTTAAGAAAATGTAATTTATATATATATAACTTCCACTCACATCCATCCATCCAAAAATTCAAAGTAATTACCAAGCTATCGAATTACTAAATGGTTTAAAAATGTTAACAATTATTAGTTTCTTTTTCGAAAATAAATTTTTAATAGTTGCCTTAAAAAAATGTTGGATCTGGTGTTTAAGAGAGGGTCAAAAGACCTTCTGTGTGTGATGAAATCCTTTGATTTATGGCTGTATGTACTCAAAAATTTACTAGAATAACCTCCACATCCAAAACTTGTACAGTCACCGTCAGTAAAATAGGGCCTAAACATTAAGGAATTCTAATGGTAACCATTCTTATGAATGAAAAAGAGAGAGAACCTCTACTTGTGTTCAAATAGACTACAAAACATGTACAGGGTGTCCATTTTTAAACAAACTCAAATAGAGATAGAAAATTAAATAAAAGATGCTGATAGATACCTGCTGTGTAGAAATTCCTGCTGTTTTAGCGATGTCATTGATTTGCTAGCAAGTAAATACTACCAAAACGCTTGTTTATATAGCATTGGTAACTAATCATATAGTTTTTAATATAAAAAATAGTAGGTGTTCAAATTGCAATGTTTAATAAATCAAATCAATTGTCAAATGTTTAAAGGCTTATAACTTATGTATCACTTCGAAACTCTAGAAGGGGATTTAAACAAAAAAAATTTAAAATTATTTACTATTATTTAATTAGAATCTAAGTAAAAAATATGTTTTTTTAAAGAAATGAAATCCTTTTATTCTAACATAAAAGTAAACTGGCAGGTAACCATAAATGGTTTAGCAATTAATTACGGCAATTGTGGGTCCTCTCAATGACAGACACTTAGTGAGAGTGGTTTATATGAATGGTGTTCTCCAGTATAGCCATTTCTTACACGAAATCTGTTTAAAAATAGACAGACTGTATTCTGTACAAAGAGACTTCCAAGTTTTTAAGATTCGGAGCAAATGTGTTTCTTTTATCTATTTGGTCATCTTGAAATTGTGTAATATGAAAATATTCCCATTCATCAGATGATCCTTTAACAAATAAACCATAACAATAATAAATTTTTACTGGGGTTGTCAATAATTAAATAGTTGAACATTTATCGTTGCATGTAGTTTTAAAATTTAATTTTGCTAACTTTTTATAGACAGTCTTCAAATTATAATTAATATTTCAAAAAATATAATATTTTATTTT
Source organism: Enochrus cinctus (assembly GCA_033557785.1). Taxonomy (NCBI): domain Eukaryota; kingdom Metazoa; phylum Arthropoda; class Insecta; order Coleoptera; family Hydrophilidae; genus Enochrus; species Enochrus cinctus. Next base: position 1,246 of record JAUIMW010000071.1, on the reverse strand, counting down.
ATAGAAGAATGTATTAAATAAAAATTTACAGATTTTCATCAAAATCTTAACTTTAATAAAACAGTTTCAAACACGTAATTTAGTTAATAGTAGTTCAGTAGTAAAACATATCGACAGAAATGGCGTTTAAATCTAAGGTTTTTTCGAAATTTCTTTTTAATTAAGGTGTGTACAAGTAGAGTTAAGAATGTATTCATTTTCCATAATTTTTTTAATTTTTTTTAAAATTTTTAATTAATTTTTTTCCAAAAATTTATTTTTATGAAGACAGTATTTTTTATTGTAGTTATGTTATATTGTTCTTCTGAAAATAGCGATAACAATTTTTTTATTCAAACATGGAATTGTCACTAAAGTATAACGACTTAATGATTTTAAGGATTGACAAACATACAAACTGTTTATTTGTGTGTTTTATATGCCAAAACAGTTTGTTTATGTGCGCTGTTTTTATTTTTGTCAATCCTTAACATTATATATTCCTCTTAAAATTTAGCCCCTGACACTCGCAGCTTCGCTGCTCGCCGACATTCGCTAAAGCGAATGCTCAAATTTTTACATATCGTCCTTCGGGACAACAGTGTCTTTTGATTGCCAAAACAATGCACTTTTCTCACTGTAATATGTTTTGTTTCCTAAAAAAATATATGTATCTTATTTTAGTGTGTTTTGCTGTTCTAAACAATGCATACATCTTATTCAAATATGTTTTATTAGCCAAAATAAACCCACACTTTTTGAGCAGAAGCTGTACTACATTGTATGTTTTGTAGTCCCGAAGGGTGATACATAAAAGTTTAAGCATTCGCTTTAGCGAATGTCGGCGAGCAGCGAAGCTGCGAGTGTCAAGGGCCAAATTTTGAGAAGATAATATAATGTTAAGGATTGACAAACATACAAACAATTTATTTGTGTGTTTTATATGGCAAAACAGTTTCTTTATGAGCGCAGTTTTTATTTTTGTCAGTCTTTAATATTATATATTCGTCTAAAAATTTCGACCTTGACACTCGCAGCTTTGCTGCTCGCTGACATTCGCTAAAGCGAATGCTCAAATTTTTACATATCGCCCTTCGGGACAACAGTGTCTTTTGATTGCCAAAACAATGCACTTTTCTCACTGTAATGTGTTTTGTTTGCTAAAAGAATATATGATATGTATCTTATTCTAGTGTGTTTTGCTGTTCTAAACAATGCATACATCTTATTCAAATATGTTTTATTAGCCAAAATAAACCCACACTTT